>JBBPNW010000270.1:0-21910 GCA_038091115.1 Rubroboletus rhodosanguineus
GGCATAATGCACACAGACCAAGCTGTACACTACTACATGTGGACATAGAAGAACGGTAATTAAATACATGCTGCACACACATGGTGTGGCAGAATGGAAGAGAAGCATAGCACGGTGATTACTGTGGGAAGGAATGGAAGCATAAAGCGGAGATTAAAAGAGAAGACATACAGTAATGAATGTGTGAATGAGATTGGATCTCGTGAGAAAAGAATGTAACTATAAGCGTCTGTGAGCGCGAGAGAAGAAGAAAGGAAAGTTTACAAGTCCAGCGTATGTTGTGAGATTAGATAAACATGTGGCTTGATAAGATTAGATAAGATAAGATCAAAGAAAAAGATAGAAAGAGAAATTGTCACTTCGTTACACTACCCCCCTCTAGGAATCACATTCCAGGCAATTATAGGGTATCGAGGATGGTCCGGCCTCCGTGTAGTTGACATAAGGGTTAAATAAACCTTTGAACTGTGCAAAGGTCATGGAAAGTTGCCTCGGAGCGTTGGGCTGAAGAGCATGAAAGTCTTTGATTGCGTCCTGCGCCGACTTCAAGTTCCCTGTTGGTTCCCAGGTACGGTCTTCGACATCGTATCCTTTCCAGTGGACGAGGTATTCCAACTTACGTCTCTTCAAACGAGAGTCAACAATGAAGTCAACTTCCCATTCGACGTCTCTGTCGTCAGTAACCTCTACCGGGTCGGGTTTAGTAACCAGTTGTCCCGTTAATCTTTCTTTATATGGCTTTACTCGTGAGATGTTTACGACCGGGTGAATTTTTAGAGTTTTTGGCAGCTTCAAGCGTACCGCATTATCTCCGATCATCTCGATTACCGGAAAAGGTCCTATGAACTTCTCCGTGAGCTTTTTAGATGTGCGTGTCAAACGCAAGTTTTCTGTGGCAAGCCAAACTTTGTCGCCAACTGAATAGATAGGAGCACTGCTCTGGTGCTTATCGGCTTGAGCTTTGATTTGCTCTTGAGCCTTAAATAAATTCCTTTTTGTGTCTTCGAGTGTATCTGCCATAGTCTTGGCAAATTGCTCAGCGGCTGGGGCGTGAGTGGAAGTACGTTGTTCTATTCCCATACGTGGGACGTAGTTCCGTGACACTTCGAAGGGTGTTTTATTTGAACTCGTGTGAACTTTTGAGTTATATGAAAACTGGGCGAGTGGTAACCAGTCAACCCATTCATCTTGTTTTTCTGCACAATATAACTGAAAATACTGCTGGAGATCTCAGTTCATTCATTCCGTTTGCCCGTCTGTTTGCGGGTGGAAAGCGGTGGATAATTTAGTCGTTATTCCCAATCTAGAGGACACTTCTTGCATCACTTGTGAGGCAAATTGCGGGCTACAGTCCGATACAATCGAACGTGGGAGACCGTGATTTTTCCACATGTGGTGAAGGTAAAGCTTCGCCCTGTCTAGCACGGTTACTGTCTTCATTGTGGGAATAAAAATTGCTTCTTTCGAGAAGTGGTCTATGACCACTAGGATTGAGTCATAACCCTGACATAGGGGCAGATCTGTAGTAAAATCTGCGGCAATATCCTCCCATGGTCTGTTAGGAACAGGAAGCGGTTTTAATTTGCCAGCTGGCAGCTGATTTCCAATTTTCATTTGTGTGCACCTGTCGCAACGAGATAGATAGTCGTGGGTGAATGTGGCCATCTTGGGCCACCAGTAACTCTTTTCTATAAGGCCAAGCGTTTTAGCAGGACCTGGATGACCAGCGACTGCTGAGTCGTGGCAGTTCTTTAGTATTTTCATTTTTATTTCATCGTCATTGGGGACGTAAATCTTGTCCTCTTGATATAGCATCTTTTCAACCCAGCACACGTTGTGCTCTTTACATAGGGCTGCGACCTCACTCTCTTTGAGCAGCGTCGTTTTGCTTTTGATGAGTTTAAGAATTTGTTCACCTTCATCGTGGATTTCAACTCGGGTCTGAGTTCGTATCCGCTCTGGCAGAATCATGACAATACCCTTGTTATCGTCTTCGATTCCATGGGCATGATCCTTGCGACGGCTTAATGCGTCTGCTTTTACGTTTGTAGCACCTGGCTTATAAACAAAAACGAAGTTGAACCGTGTCAACCATTGGTATCATTGGGCTTGCCGACAATTCGAATCTTGAGATTTCATAAAATATAGGAGGTTTGCATGGTTGTTCCAAATCTCAAATTGGAACTTCGCTCCTTCCAAGTAATGACGCCATATTTCCAGGGCACAAATAATAGAAAAGCATTTCTTTGTCGGCTATCGGATAGTTTCTTTCTTCTGGCGACATCGTGTAATGAAGTGACAATTTCTTTTATCTTATCTTATCTTATCAAAGCCACGTGTTTATCTAATCTCACAACATAGACGTGGACTTGTAACTATTTTCTTCTTCTCTCCTCGCGCTCATAGACGCTTTCTCTATTTAGTTAAATTCTCTTTCTCACGAGATCTCATCTCGTTCTCACAATCATTATCGTATGTCTTCCTTTTCATTTCCGCTTTATGCTTCCATTCTATTCCCACGGTTATTTCCGTGCTATGCTTCTCTTTCATTCTGCCACACCATGTGTGTGCAGCACCTATTTAATTACCGTTATCATATGTCCACATGTAGTAGTGTACAGCTTGGTCTGTGCGCATTATGCCGCACTATATAAACCCCAAGGAACTACTGGACGTCCTCCAGTTTAGTTCTCTTGGTGTTTCCCCTTGAGATAAAGTCCCCCTCTTAAGTCCACATTCCCAGTCTCTAGTGATAAACCTAGGATCTCTTTGCTATAAGATCTCTATGGTTGTTTCACATTGAATGTGAAGAATAGGCAACTGGGTGCCATTTCTCGTCTTTGAAAATAGATAATACTGCTCCCGTAGCATAGTCTGATGCATCCGTTTCTAAATGGAACTGACAATCGTTATCTGGATATGCCAGAACAGGTGCAGTGGTAAACTTTTCCTTTAGCATTTCAAACGCCATCTGTTGAGCAGAAGTCCACTTGAATTTTTGTTCCTTTTTCAGAAGGTTGTTTAATGAACATGCGACTTGCATGTAGTTCTTGATGAACCTCCTATAAAAATTGGCTAGGCCAAGGAAGCTTCTAACTCCTTTTACATTCGTGGGAATGGGCCAGTCCAAAATAGCTTGTACTTTGGTATCATCCATGCAAATACCATCTTTACCCATGATCATGCCAAGGAAGTCTACCTCAGTCTTACTGAAAGTGCATTTTTCCAGTTTAACGAAGAGGTCATTTTCTTCAAGATGGCGAAGTACTTCTCGCACGATCTCGTCATGTTCCTCTTGATTTTCTGTTTTCGTAAATATCATTAGGTCATCGATGTAGACGACAACCATGTTGTCCATATCTGCAAAGATTTCATTCATCATCGCTTGGAACATTCCGGGACTGTTGCATAGCCTGAAGTACATCACGAGGGGTTTGTAAGCGCCATGGAAACAAATGAAAGCTGCCTTCCATTCATCTTCTTCCTTTATGCGGACATTGTTGTATCCCCATCGTAGATCCATTTTTGTAAATAGTTTCACTCCTTTGAGCTTGTCAACCAGCTGACCAATCAATGGTAGCAGATAATTATTTTTGACTGTGTGTTCATTAAGATAGCAGTAGTCTTGTACCATCCGCTTCTTGCCATCTTTCTTTGGCATGAAAAACACCGGTGACATTTGTGGAGATTTTGAGGGCCTAATATATCCCTTCTTGAGCTGATCATCAATGAATGCCGTTACTTCCTCTTGCTCCATGTGACTGAGCGGTATCAATTGGCCTTTCTTCGGCACGAAAGAGTCTTTCATATCTATGATGTGGTCCCAGGGCTTTCAGATCGGCATCCATTCGCTCTCTCCTTTTGAGAATACTTTTAAATAATCATGATACGCTTTAGGAACCATCTCAGCTTCTGTAAGCTTCTTTTCTTCTGTTTTTGGTTTTTCTAGACGTTCTAGGGTCGCTTGAATCTGATATTGGAGATCTTCTTCCTCCTTTTCAAGCATTCAGATAAAGATGGGCTTGTCCTGAAGCGTGTGACAATGGCATGGGCAGCGTGTAAGCATAACTGAGCCTGTCTTCCAATCTATTTCTGGATTATGGCGTTTTAACCACGTGTAGCCGAGGATCAGATGATTCTGTCCAAGGTCTGTAACTTCCGCAGTAACACGTTCCTTGTGACCCTTGAAGTCAATTATAATATCAGCAGAGTGCATAATCTTTCCAGCCAAATTCTTTGTGCCATTCACATTGTAAATGTTAACGGGATTGCATAATTTTCAAAGGGGAAGTTTATTCTTCTTGACCCACTTCGTATCGATAAAGATAGTGTTAGCCCCTGAGTCAAGTAATGCTTCAAGCGAAACGAGGTCTTTCGGCGTCTCTTGTGAAGCGACGCGTAGCGGGACCAGAATTTCATTTTCTGTCCTCACGTTGCATATGTAAATATCGTCTGGGATTTCTTTTTCTTTTTTGGAAGAGGAATTAAGCACAGGTTTAACATCCCTGCCGCACTCACTAGGAGATGCCTCTGACATATGAGGTAAAGTGTCCGTGGAACTGTCGGAGTTAGTATCCTCCACGTTTAAGTTATCAAACCTGTTTTTGTATTTTTCTTGTTTTTCCGCCTTCGATCCACCCAGATCGGATCTTAGGCACAACCTTTTCCCTTTTTGGCCACTTTGGCCGCGTCCATGAAGAACACTGAGGCTTCTTTGAAGCTCATGCCTCGGGTCGCCTTAACCCATGCCTTTTGGTTGCTTTTATCCTCGTCCCAGGAGGTAATATTGCGACTTTCTAAGTAATACATGTGGCTTTCGTACTACGTCGCCAACACCTCGTCTAAACCTGTTAGTAAGGTATCTGAACAGAAACTTTGCTCGAAGTCGTTTGGGCGTGGTGACTCTAAAGCTTTGAGTCATAAGGCGTGAACCTTGTCTAGGGCTAACCCCATAGATGAACATTAAAAAAAAAATGAAAGGAAGTGGGGATCCCACCATTTCCGTCTTACTAAGGTTGTGTTCATTCACAGTTCCTTTCCTGCAACACGAACCCAGGGAGTAGATCTCGCGAGTCTACATGTCCCGGTACTGCGCCTACAGCCATCATAACTGTATTAGAGCGTCGAGCAGTGTCACATTGGGGATGACCACAAGCTGTCTGAACATGGCTTTCTTTCAAGCCCAACCATTTCATCGGTACTAAGATGAGACCCTGTGAAGAGTACGTAAGAGTCTTTGGTAAAACATAGAATGTACTAAGCTTTTGCATAAGCGAACGGCTGTAGCTTTTTCCGTGTGACTTGTCCGTATGCACCTATACCTTTTGGCGACTTGTGCAGGATCAATGTAATCCCTGCCTTCTTTCAGACTTCATCGTTGAACTGGGAAGCCCCTTGCCAACCCCGACGTTATCTGTAATTTTAAACTTTTTAGCTTTTGTGGACATTATCATCATCCACTTATCATCTTCTTTTTGGTATGATAACCTCTTTGGCTGCGTAAGCCATATGAGCACATCTTCAGCTCCAGACCGTTGTCCCTTCTTCATATACGTTTAGAGCATCACTCCTAGGAAAGTCTTCATAATGGTCGCATTGACCAGCGTGCAAGTGCTACATCTGCGCTGCGTAGGAACTTCTTTCTTGAGTTCTTCTTCAAACTCGTGCCTTAGCTCAGGCTCTGTAATGGAAAACTATTTTCACTTATCTCGGCATGCCACGCTATCCTGCGCCACCCAATAAAGCTTCTCTTGTCCTATCCTAATCTCGAGTCCACATTTGCAAAGTGGCAAAGTCAAAGGGAAAAACCTCAACTCGGATTTCTATTGGAGTTATAGCGGACTTTCATCAAAGGAGATATACTTTTTCTCCGCGTCTTTTTCTCATCGCTCGGGCCATTTGTTCCGTAATGGACTCTGACGTATAATCTGGAAAATAAAATCTTTGTGCTTCTTGCATAGCATGCATTGAGCTTCCATAGCTCGGATCCAACCTAGCGGCAGTTATATCATCAACTAGGGGCTTCAATGGTCGTTGGGAACTGCGTCTAGAGCATCCTGTCCAACATCAGGAACAACCACAGTCATCTAACTCGTCCTCATGTAACATTTGAGGAGTCTTCGTAAGGATTGGTGGAGAGGGTCATAGTACTCGCTGTAGCTCTGCAGGTTCTGCTCACAGAGTGCGCCATCTTGTGCTGCCCGTGGTACTTGGGGGCTTACGCTATGCAAGTGGCAGTGATCGGTACTTGAATATGAGTGGGCCAGCATTTCGTTCGCTGTCTTGAAACCCAATCTCGTCATCGTTGTGCAAGGTAGAGAATGATAGTTTGGTTCTAATGAAACAACCTTGAAGAAGTACTTTGTCAAAGATTGGCCCTAGGCCTCTCTAGGTTGCACATGTCGTAATCATCAAGGAAAGTGGGGATTGAGCAAGGCTCAGGTCTTCAAGGGGAGAAACCAAGAGAACCAAACTGGAGAGCGTCCAGTGGTCCTTGGGGTTTATATATTGTGGCATAATGCGCACAGATCAAGCTGTACACTACTACATACTGTATGTGCATACGAGATACAGTAATTAAAGGCATGATGCCACCATGAGGTGTGGCAGAATGGAAGGGAAGCATGTGATGGAGATTAAAAGAAGTACATACAGAAATGAATGTGTGAACGAGATGAGATCTCGTGAGAAATGAATGTAACTAAAAGTGTCTGTGAGTGCGAGGAAAGAAGAAAGGAAAGTTACAAGTCCAGCGTATGTTGTGAGATAAGATAAACGTGTGGCTTGATAAGATAAGATAAGATAAGATCAAAGAAAAAGATAAGGAGTGAAATTGTCACTTCGTTACATTCGGGTCCCTTTTGCCTCCATTATTTGGTTGAAAGTGTGAGGCAGCGCTTCCCTTGAAGAAATTAAATGCCTCGTGGGCACATCCAACTTCTCGGATCTCATTTATATATGCCTGGATGTTATCCTGACATTTCCCTTGTCAGAAGATCTGAGATATAATCTCCGACTTCACATTGTTTTCCAACAGATCGATCGCGTGACTTTTGTCGATCTGGGCCTGAAGAAATAGACCTTGCCATTGGACAATGAAATCGTCGATGGGCATTGTTCCTTGTTTGAGCCTTTTCAGCTCCTTCCTTGCCCAGTCCTTTTGATTTGTGGACTGGAATAAACTCTCAACATCTGAGACAAGCACGTCCCAAGTGTAAGCCTGCCCTTGCAACAAGTGTGTGTGTGCCAACCATCCAGCGGTCAGTCCTTTGAGTCTTGAGAGGACAGCAACAACTGCCTCATATGACCCTGGGTGAACATTTGCCCTGTTGACATGGAGCCATATTTTCATCTTGGCCCACCATTCCTCGAATTTTGCCCTTGACCCATCGTAATCTCCGGAGTTGGCAAACAATTCTATCTTTTGGGAGATTCCACTCCCAGCGGGTGCTGGTTCTATCAGCTCTGGTGCTTGTGGTGGAGCTGGTGGTAACTCTGAGCTCTGTATTCTCCTTGATAGAAGGCCAATGCTTTCCATCATCATTTGTAATTGCTCTTGCTGAGCAATGATCATTTGTCTTAACTTGACGACCTGGTCACCAAGTCTGTTTCCATTGTTCATAACCGTGGCAAATTCGGCTATGATTGCTTCATTCTGTTGTTGCCCGGTGGCATTGTTTCCTTCGCCGAGCATTAATGCAAGTTGTTGAGACATGGTAAATTGTTCAGTGGAAAAGAGTAGGGAAATTGTATTAAAGCGGCTACTGCTGGAATCTTTTTGGCAGGTGTAGAGTGTGGCGAGGTCATAAGACTACTGCTGAGTGCGAGTTGTCTTCCTCTGGTCTCAATCTTCTTATCGTCCTTCTTTTGACAACTTTGGTCCTTTTGACTGGTCTTTCTTTGACTGAGTCTTCCCTTTGTCTCTTCACAGGAGCTATCTGAGCTTCTCTGTGAAGGGCGACATAATCAATGCCTTAGTAAGGCAAGAGTTCCCTTATGACCGGTTGCGGTTCTACGGCCTTCTCTTCTTTCACAGAAACATATGGGGCAGGAGGGAGATCGTTAGGATCAAACTCTGCTTCGTCTACCCTGGTTTCATAGTCTGGTAGAGCTGACTCCTGGTCAATCTTTATCAGGGATATATCAATGAAGTTTCTGAATTGGGTGAAAGGGAAGAAGTCTTGCTGTACTTTGCGAAGAGCTTCTTTGTAAGGTGATCAGGTCCTCGACTCTCACACACTCTCTGATGCAACAGATTCCGCTTGTGGCACGTCTCCTTCTACAACTAGGTTCTGCTCTACATCGTTCAACCACTCTTCTACAGCCACGATAGCACGGTAGAGCAGATGGGGAGAAGTATCCTGATTAGGACGATCAGGTGCTGGAAGGGAAGGGAGGGTTCAGTGAGGAGTCTAATGGAAAGACACTGGACAACTATAAGTCCGTGTTTTCTACTTGAGTCTAGGATTGACGCACTTGCTTGTTTGTTCGGCGAAGTCACGTTTGTGAGGTAAGGATGATAAAAGTCTAGTTCAAGTGAAACAACCACAAAGATCAAGTACAAGATCCTTAGGTCACAACACAAGATCCTAGTAGGGAGGAGTAGAGGAGAGGGGATATCACAAAGGTCTTTATGGGAAATGACCAAGTGAACTAGACTGGGGATGCCAGCTGTCATCCACAGGGCTTTTATAGTATTGGCATATGTGCACAGACCAAGCTGTGCATGAGAGTACATGGCTACATAAGTACATAGGAGTAATGGAGATTAAATATGTGCTGCACACACATGGTGTGGCAGAATGGAAGAGAAGCATGAGACGGTGATTACCATGGGAAGAAATGGAAGCATAGAGCGGAAATGAAAAGGAAGTCATATGGTAATGAATGTGGGAATGAGATTAGATCTCGTGAGAACATGAATATAACTAAATGAAGAAAGAGCGTCTGTGAGCGCGAGAGAAGAAGAAAGAAAAGTTACAAGTCCACTGTTATGTTGTGCGATAAGATAATCACATGGCTTGATAAGATAAGATAAGATAAAGGAAGAAATTGAGAAATTGTCACTTTGTTACAGAGGGTGTTGTAGACGCTGCATCAGAGGGCCTGCAAATGTCTGATGTGATACATGAGCCCGAAGGGCAGTGCTGAGACTAACTGAATGAAATGAGACTCACAGGAAACACTTGGACATGCTTGAACATCAAAGAGTGGAGTTGAAAATGGTCCTGGGGTGTTACAAATGTGGCGGACCCCCTATCGTTTTCCCCTAACATCTCCTCTCCCGTCTCTCTGAACACCGCTTATCCCTCCTATCCTGGACGAACTCTCTTCTCCGAACTAGGATTTGACCTGGCTGTGCCAGACACAGCTTGGGTGGAACTATTGGAGACGGAGCTATTCTCCAATCCAGCCACACCCCCGGACCCTTTCAATCTCGGACCTATTTAATTCCGTATGTTTTCTTACTATTCCCGAGATTAATCTCGGGCTCTTTCCTCACTATTTATTAATCTCTGACCCTATTCCTCTTAAGTCCTGATCTCTAATTTAGGACTCGTATCCCTTTCCATCGATCGCCTTATAGGGAATATCTCGAGTCACTTATGTAGTTTTCCTATTTAAGAACACGCCAGCCCTAGATCTGTCTGATAGTATTTAAGGTGGAGTTCCCCATGTACTTCTTCTCTAACCTTAATCTACGCCAATCTGCGTTGATCAAAGCTCGCTGTCAGAGACGCTCTACCCCCGACTTCTACTTCTCCCGCTCGCTTCTCCCGCGATCCCTTACCTGGATATGCTGTCACCCCTCCCTCCTGGACAAGGAGATGCCACAAAGACTTCCCTGGACTCGTTGAGTGCCAGAGGCATAGTCAAGACTTCCTAGGACTCGTTGAGTGCCTAGCGCATAGTCAACCGACACAGGGCTTTTGTTGACGCACTCGCGTAACATGGGGTGCCTAGTGAGATGTGCCATGTGTGCTTGACAACATTGCAATTTGATTCTACAAAGGTGTGAAAACAATGCAAAAGGTCTGGAAGACATCCCACAAAGCTCACAAGATGCACCAATAATCATGCATAGGATGCTGGTATGAATGCTAGCAAGCATTGACAGAGCTGCAGATTAGTATGCAGAAAGTTCACCAGATGTACACAAAAAGGTCACTAGTTGAACAGAGCAAAGCCTCAAGCATGACAGGAATCCATATTTGGAGATGGTGGGAAGATGCTGACACCTCGAAGGTCAATTTCATCACACCAAAAAAACCCCCTTTGAGGTCATGGGAACTTCTAAAAACTGCTGCCAAGGGTGAACACAGATCACTTCAAAGACTCACAAAACAAGCAACTATATGCTGGATGTGATTGTTATGAAGGCAAAGGGTCTATATATGAACTCCCCAACTCATGCAACCACTATTTCTCAAGAAACCCTTGATGCCATGTTTTCCCAGTGTGTACTAGTCTTTTATCATGTCATCCTACTTCTAATATTGCATAGTGATACTGTTCAATTTGGTGTTGTCAAGAGTGCCTCAACAATCCTGCACCTTAACAATACTCACACATATAGCACAACCGTTGCTGGTTGTTAAGGTCTGAAGGTCTGGAGGAGCGGAGCTGTAAAGTCTGGGAGAGTCCGGAGCTCAGTCACTGCCTAAGTCAGGCGAAACAACTGAGGTGCTAGATGAGAGAACTAGCTAATTTATAGTATGTGGTTAAGGCACACTTGTACCGAGTAAGTATGCGAACCGGGCGCTATTCCAATAGGTACAAAGTATCTTTACCGAGCAGTAGTGGTACTCTGGAGGGTTCCTCCGGAGTTCTACTTTACATCTCCGGAGTGTTCTCTGGAGTTGCTTGCATTTTATCACTCCCACTCGAGTGTAGTCATAATCCCATACCTCAAACGAACTTCCAATGTTGTTCTTTCACAAGTGGTTTTGTGAGAATATCCACAACCATATCTTTGGTTGAGACGTATCGAACAATCGCCTCTCCCTTTCTGACAAGATCATCTCGGACAAAGTGATACTTCCGTTGGATGTGTTTTGTCCAGGCTTGGAATTGTGGATTGCGACAAAGGATGATGGCAGCTTGGTTATCGCAAAGCAATTCTGTGGGAGCCTTTTGTGTTTGTCCTATTTCATTGAAAAAGGTTCAGAGCCAAGCCAAGTGTTGTCCAGCATTACTAAGTCCAATGTACTCCGATTCTGTAGTGGAGAGGGCTACCATAGTTTGCAGCTTACTTGACCAGGATATAGCTCCGCGGTTGCTGATGAATATGAAGCTGGAGGTGGAGCGTGAATTGTCTGGGTCTTGCGACCAGCCCACATCAGAATAGCCGTGGAAATCCATGTCCGTGGATAGTTCCGATTTGTCGAATTGGAGCTCCATGTCCTTTGTGGCTTGGATGTATTGGAGTACGCGTTTGGCGGTTTCCCAGTGCATAAGTTTTGGTTTTGCACTGAAACAGCTAGAAGTGCCTACGGCATATGCAATGTCTGGACATGTTCCGAGCATAAGGTACATGAGTGATCCTATAACGGTTAGGTATGAAACCTGTTTTCCTTTGATGATCATTTCTGGAACAACATGGTCGTCCTCTGGGTCAGTTGCAGAGAGTTGGAGTCCGTGCATCATTGGGGTCCATGCCGGTTTGCAGCCGGACATCCCGATTTGCTCTAGGATCGTGTGGCAGTACTGTGATTGGCACAAGGAGATGGTTTGGAATTTGTGGTTTTGTCGGATTTCAATTCTGAGAATGTATTTCACTTCTCCAAGGTCGTGCATTTTGAATGTGGCAGAGAGTTTTGTCTTTATGGAGTTCATGAATTTTCGGATAGTGGCAGCTAGGAGTAGGTCATCTACATAGACAACTAGGAAACAAACTTGGCCGTCTTTTCGGAAGACATAAAGATATGTTTCAGCATCTAGACAGGTGAATCCGAGTTCTCCAAGTTTGCGATCTAATGTTTTGTTCCAGGTTCGACTGGCTTGCTTAAGTCCGTACAGCAATCGTCGGAGTCTCCAACAGTATCCGGGTTGGATCGGAATACCTTCTGGAGGTAACATATATAGGTCTTCCTCCAGTTCTCCGTTGAGGTATGCTGTTGATATATCCATTTGGTCAAGTTCTAGATCGTACTTTGTGGCTAAGGCAATTAGGGTCCAGATGGAGTCAAGGTTCACTACCGGAGCAAAGACTTCTTGGTAGTCGATCCCTTCCTTTTGGGTAAATCCGCATGCAATGATCCGGACTGTGTACCGTTCTATGTTTCCTTTTCCATCCCGTTTGATCTGAAAAACTGGCTTTGAGGTGATTGGAGTTACGCCCTCTGGAATGAGTACGGTCTCATAGACATGGTTGGAGTTCAGGCTTTGGAGTTCATCTTCCACAGCAGATTTCCAATGTTCCTTGTCTATTCCGGAGTAAGCTTCTTTGAGGTTTTTCGGAAGTGAGTCTTCGGAGGGTGAGGCTGAAGCCCCAGCAAATATGAAGTCTTCTATCGAGGCTGAGAGCACTCCAGGTATTTTTTGGGGTTCCGCATGTTCCGATCTTGGTTCTGGGGCAGGTGCTTGTGCTCGGATTTCACGTCTTGTGGCTTCTTCCTATAGGGTATGCTCGTATTCTTTGTTTTTATTTGCTACCTGTCGTTGTCGGTTGCTACGTCGTATTGGTGGAACAGGGGCCAGAGTGGGAGCCAGATTGGGATTGGGATCAGGAACTGGATTGGGATTGGGATTGGGATCTGGAGCGGGATCGGGATCTGGAGTGGGATCGGGATCTGGAGTGGGATCGGGATCCGGAGTGGGATCAGGATCCGGAGTGGGATCAGGATCCGGAGTGGGATCAGGATCCGGAGTGGGATCGGGATCCAGGTTAGGATCTGGATCTGGGACTGGAGCCAGTTGAAGTTGACCTAGGCGCTCTGTGAGGTCTTCGATACCCGGGCTGATGGGATGTTCCAGAACAGAATTTGGAGGTGCAGGGATATCTCCCACTGGTTTATGATTGTCTTCATCGTCATCATCGGGAAGACGGGGATGCTTGGGAATGAGACCCTCCCACTGTCCCTCAACAGCAGGGGCATTCCACAGAGCAGACTCAACGTCGGTGATGTGTCCAGATTCATCAAAGGTGATGTGATAGCTGGAGATGACAGTTCAACGTTCGACGTCGAGGAGTTTGTATGCCTGTTGTCCATGGGTGTACCCTATCATGATGCATTTCCTTCCGTGTGATCGGAATTTCCCCCCCTGCTGCTCCTTTGGCATGTAGGCATAGGCCGGATACCCAAAGGGGCGGAAAAGAGTTGGATCAGTTTGGCAATTGAAGAAAGCTTGATAGGGGATCTGGCCATTTAGTCCGGAGGTGGGGCTCCGTGCGGAGATGTATGCTGCAGTGGACATGGCATCGGCCCAGAAGGATTTGGGGAGTTTTGACTCTTCCAGCATGGTGTTTGCCAGGGTGGCTAGTGTCTGGTTTGTCCGTTCCACCAGACCATTTTGTTCCGGAGTGTATGGGGCAGATGTTTCGAGGAGCATACCGTCTTTGCAGAGAGTGTCCCGGAACGCTTTGTTTGTGTATTCCGTTCCACCATCACTCCAGACAAACTTGGTGTGTAGGTTAGAGAAATGTTCCTGTCTGACTTCCGTGCGGAGGAAAGTTTGAACATCTGCTTTCCACTGGTTGTAGGTCTGTAAGGCTTCATTCTTGTGTTTCATGAAATAGACTCAAGGGAAACGGGTGAAGTCGTTGATGATGACTAGCCAAAATCGGTATCCTTCACAGGATCTCTGAGTTATCAGGCCTCCGACGTCTGTGTGGATAATCTCAAGCAGATGTGAACTCTGTGGTCCATTGCGGGATTTGAAAGGTAGTCGCTTCATCTTTCCGAGGGTGTAAGCTTCGCAGAACATCGGGGTTCCAGTGAGTGTATCGATGCCCTGGAGTTGGTCCGATTTCACCGTATGCTGAATTTGGTCAAAGGAGATGTGCCCCATTCTTCGATGAAGAAGATTAATGTCGACAGTTACATGGGCTGCTTCCTTTTGGTCACTCGGAGTAACTCTGGCATAGTATAGACCATCCACATGATCAGCTGCTAGGATTATTTTCCGTTCCTTCCAGATGTAGCAGGCATTTGACTCGGCTGGAAAAATAGTGGAGAGTCCAGCGGAGGCAAGTTGGTTCACGGAGATCAGTGAAAGTCGGAATTCCAGAATGAGTAGCACATTCGACAGTACGATTTCAAAGGTTTCTTGCGAGATGCGTGATAGTAGGGGTACCGTACCAATTCCGATGGCATGGGCTATGGAATTATCTCCAAGTGTGACCGGACGTGGAGGGTGGAGTGGCCAGAACGTTCGGAACCAGGAGCAATGTGGGACCATGTGCGATGTTGCTTCGGAGTCAATGATGAGGGTATTGCTCCCACTGCTCTTATGCTCGGACGACGAATAAGCATGAATCCGCTGAATTAGAGACTCGGATACATTGTCACGAGCTACATGCGCTGAATCCGGTGGATCCAGAGTTCTCTCCGCAACATTTGCCTTTTCCTTTCCTCTGTCCTTTCTGAAAACACCACTCCTTAAATCTGAGACCCATTTTTTGTAGTTTTTGCAGTCGGCGGAGTTGTGCATGGTGGATAAGTGGTGTTCACACCATAGGGAGGCATGTGAAGGTCAGGTGGAGCCCTTTTTGGCTTCGGAGGCTGCCATGGCGGACTCCAAATGTCCAGAAGGGTAGAGCTGGGCATCCTTGGCGATGACGCGGGTTTCAACCAAGTCAAAAGTGAATTTGCTGTCCTCTATAGTATTGATTAGTGAGTATTTGAACAGTTCCCATTCCGGAGTTTTCGGAAGGGAGTTCAGGAGGATGAATGCCATGACCTTTCAATCTACAGTGAATTTCATGCCAGCAAGGCGGGATTCAGAGGTGCGGAGCAACGCAATATGTGTGGAGACGTCGGAGTTACCATTCCAAGTCAAGCTGAAGAGCTGTTGGAAAATGTAGAATGCTGAGGAGACATTTGGAGCATCTAGGAGTGATACAAGTTTGTCCCATAGCTCCTTTGCGGAGGCACAGGATTCCGTTTTCAAGAGAAGAGCGTCGGAAAGACGTTCCTGTATGATGCTGTGGGCCTTTTCATCGCGTTCTTCCCATTCACGAATGTCCAAGGTTGTGACTCCGGTGGCGCTCCGAGTGGGTTTTATATCAGTTCTGGAGACAACTCTGTAGACTTTTCCGCTTCAGAGTTTTCAGGTAACCTTGACTTTCCATAACGGAAAGGTTTCGGGTCCAGTAAGGATTTTGTCATTTCGTATGGCGTCAGATGACATATTTATTTATGAGGGAGGGTAACGTCAGCAAAGGAATATTGGTTCTGATGATGGCGTTTGGTGGCTTGTAGCCGAAACTCCGTTTTTGAAATGGAGTGTGCATAGAGGGATACGTGAGTAGGCGAGTTGTTTGTTTAATGGATGTGAGCAGGGCTCATAACCTGTTAAATTCTGAAGGTCCGGAGGAGCGGAGCTGTAAAGTCTGGTAGAGTCCGGAGCTCAGTCGCTGCCTAAGTCGGGTGAAACAACTGATATGTATTTACCTGTAAAGTCCGGGAGAGTCCAGAGCTACGGTAATTAGTCTAAAGTAATATGTACAAAGGGATCTTACTCACCTCAGTCGCTGCCTAAGTCGGGCGAAACAACTGAGGTGCTAGATGAGAGAACTAGCTAATTTATAGTATGTGGTTAAGGCACACTCGTACCAAGCAAGTATGCGAACCTGACACTATTCCGATAGGTATGTAAGTGTTTTTACCAAGTGGTAGCGGTACTCCGGAGGAATCCTCTGGAGTTCTACTTTACATCTCCAGAGCGTTCTCCAGAGTTGCTTGCATTTTATCAACTGTGTTGGCAGATAGAGGCTTGTTAATGATATTGGAGAGTGTTTTGGTCACCTGAACAGCAGTCTCAGCTTTTCCAGAGCTAATAAGATGCTGAGCATAGTGAATGTCTGTAGAAGAAAGCTTGGATGGACGACCTTCAGAAGACTTTTGAAGGTTGGAACGCTACTTGGAATGAAGTCTGGAGATAGTGGCAATGCCTACACCTGTGCTGGATGCAATAGAGCAAATAGAATGGCCAGAATCAAGCTGAGAGAGGATAGTGCTCTTTTGAGTAGCAGAGAGAGATCACATGATAATGGTGGTTGAAAGCAAAGAAGCATGAGAATTATTTCAAACTCAGACATTATATTTATATGTGTATCTTTGTTTGTAGCACCAAATAACAACAACCATTCCTTTGTTTTACTGAAATTTTATGGAATATATGAAAAGCTCTAAAACTGTTCCAATGGTGTTCCTGTCTTAAAATAGATGTATCTCAGCAACCCCTGGGCCAAATCACGTGATTGCTAGGTCAGCAGGTAGCCAACAGTTTGTACCTCATATGTTCCCACCAATGCTAAGAGAAGTTCCCACACCTACAACTGCTATTCTGCATACACTCCAAAACTACAAAACATTGGAATAGTTTTTGGAGTCACTGTATAAAGCGCTTTGTCAAGGTGTTCCTTGGAGGGATTGGCAGATTGGCGAGCCATTGCTGTAACAGCATAGGCGATGTCAGGGCGAGTGCCGAGCATCAGATACAGAAGAGATCTGATCACAGTCTGGAATCTGGATCAAAGAGCAGGATCTGCAGAGCCTTGATTAGGCAAGGGGTAATAACCCACTGGGAGAGGGGTAGGCGCAGTCTTGGCATTAGTCATGCCACATCGTTCTAGGACTTTGTCCAAATAAGTGCATTGATCTAAGGAGATCTTGTGGCCAGAACAGCGGATACGCATTTGGAGGAATTCTTTTACTTCCCTGAGATCTCTGCAATCCCATTTCTGCATGAACTTTGCCTTTACTAGGTCAACTAAGGCCTTATTAGGGCCACAGAACAAGGCGTCATCTACATATATGATGGCTACTACCATAGAGGAGCCTTTCTTCTTGTAGAGGAAAATGCCAGCATTAGACTTAAGGCGCTCAAATTCGAGTTCTCTCATAGACTCATTAAGGGTGCGCCACCAGGCAAGTCCTGCCTGTTTTAGTCCATACAGTATAGGGCACGGCATAGCTGGAGCACTTTGTGCTCTTGCCCTTTTTTGGCAAAGCCTTCAGGCTGTTCCATATAGATCTCTTCATCTAGCTTGCCATATAAGTAGGCACTTGTGATGTCAAGTCCAGAGATGTACCAATTTTCTAGTGCAGCTAGTGCTAACATTAAGCGCACTGTTTCAAAGCGCACAACTGGTGAGAAAATCTGATCGAAATCAACACCTTCTACTTGAGAGAAACCTTTTGCAACTATTCGGGCCTTTTTACGGCCATCGGGTTTAGCGTCAAATACCCATCGATTCTTCATGACCTTGTGATCTTTGGGGCGATCTACTAATTCGTAGACTGTGTGTGATTTGAGTATGTTTAGCTCATCGTGGCAAGACTTTTCCCACTGATCACGCTCTGCTTTGGGTAAGCAAGCAATGTCTCGGTATGACCATTCATGAGGTGGCTTAGATGAGCACTCATTAGGTTGAATCGCCTTGGCAAGCAAAAATTGTGCCAAAGGTGCTCCCCCTTCCCAACACAGCTGTACTACATCAGGTTCCTCAGATGAGGTCTGAAAAGGGGTAGAGGAGCTGTGTTCAGGAACTGTAGGAGTTTCTGGTTGCCGAATAGCCTCTTGCCATTGAGATAAGCGCTCTGTGTCCCTGAATTGTTGGACAGGATGACGTTTTTCACCATATATGTTGCCAGGGTGGTTAGGAACACGTCTTTCACACTCAGAGCAGCGAGACAAACGAGGAGGTTCCTGAGGAGGAGCCACTCAGCAAGGAGGGCTTGGTGTCCTCGGTGCAGGTGCAGATACAGGTGCAGGTGCAGGAGCAGCCGGAGGAGGCGCAGGTGCATGCCTGGAGGGACCAGAGGGTGGAATGTCGTCATCACCATTATTACTGGTTGGTGGGTCCTCAGGGTCCTGCTGATCAGGAGTGTCCTTGTATAGTCTGGTGTTATTCCTGCGCTTAACAGTAGCGCAAAAAATACTGATTCATCGAAGATGGCATGGGCTGATGCAAAGATAACATTGTTGGGAGATCACATGAATAGGTAATTGTGCTCATTTCTGGGGGCAGTGCCAATATAGGTCATTAATTCGGATTTAGGGGCAAGCTTGTTTACTCTAACATCCTGAGGGATATGAGTGTAAGTGCCACAACCGAAAACACATAAATGTGATATATCCGGAGTTTCACCATGTAGCAACTCATAAGGAGTGTGCCAATTATGTCTTCACATGGGAGTGCGATTGTAGACATGGACAGCATGAAGAGTATCGAATTCCCACCAGCTAGAAGGTATGCAAGCCTCATGGCGCATTGCCTCTGCTTTGTCCATCATAGTGCGCATAAAGCGTTCTGCACGACCATTCTGTTGAGGGGTATGAGGTGCACTTTGGAGGATTTTGATGCCATGCTGCTTTAAAAGTGCATCAAAGGCATCAGATTTATATTCTCCCCCTGCATCAGACATCCATAATTTTACTTTGGAGCTGAATTGTGTTTGCACCATACTCAGAAAATCGTGAGTACAAGCTAGAGCTTGACCTTTTTGGCGCATGCAGGTGGTCCAGGAGAAACCAGTATAATCATCAAAGAAGACGATTAGATAACGATATTTCTGATATGAATCGATCGGAAAGGATTTGAGATCTGAATGGATTATCTCAAAGGGTTGAGAGGCGTGAGCTTTGTTGGGTAAGAATGCCTTGTTGGGCATCTTCCCTAGAGCGCAGCCAGGACATACATGTTCCCGGAAAGTGCCAGGTGTGCTTTTTTGCATGGGATAGAACATCATGTGAAGGGTGTCCGAATCGTTGATGCATTATGTGTGAATCAATGGTATATATTGTGCCAATGGCAGCTCGTGCCTGAGCAGATGCACAACCATATAGGATATAGATTGGGTCGTTAGGGAATCTCGTTCAAAAAGTGAGATATTCTCCCCCTGACTTGCAGGCAATGGTAATCTGCAGCGAGTCACCACGCACTGTCATACCATCTTGGAGAAAATTTCCCAGCAACAATAGGCGAGTAGTCATGCTAGGAATATATAGAACAGGGTATAATCACACAACAGTGGAGCGATCCCTTTGATTCCAAGGTTGGACAGTAAGGATCATGGTTCCTTGTCCTTCAACATGTGTTCGGCCAGTGGCTGTAAGCACAGGTGCAGGGTCCTTGGAAGGTTCGTAATCGGCAAAATCAGATAGGTCACCAGTGAAATGAGCGGAAGCTCCAGAGTCAAGAAGCCACATAGATTCTTGGAGTCTCTTACGCCAGGACTGCTCATCTTTCACACACTCTGAGCGAGAACATGATTTATTTGTTGTACAAAAAACATATTCTGGGAGGACTATACTACTACATTCTCCTGTATGATATAGCGCAAAGATTGCAGCAATAGGAGAGTAGTCGGCCTCAGAGTGGGAGGGAGAGAGAGAGAGGACTAACGAGGTATCCTCATCCATCTCAACGTCACCGAAGTATGAAGCAACAATACTGGTGGCGTCGGCGATTTCGGCGTCAACATCAGAGCCATAAATGTCAACCAGGTCTTGGTCATCCCAAGAAGTGGCTGGAGCGTTGTAGGTAGACAGACCGGGCGCACATTCAGTGTCGCTGCTGTCTGAAAAGGAGTTCATCAGTGCTTTTGTAGCGGCTGGAGGAGAGAAGAGAGAAAACGAAAAATCGGCGATGGTTTCGCCATTGAGTGGCTGTGCTGAGTTGTGCGTGCTGTTCGAGGTGAGAGTGGGCGGTGGCTGCACAAAAGCGTGCACATCCGAGTCGAAAAACGAGTTTGTTTTGCTTTGTGGCAGCGCGAAATTGCGTGCGTGAGTGGAAGTGGTAAAATTGCCGATGTTGGCGACTTTGCCGGTCGGTGGCTGCACAAAAGTGTGCATGCAAGACGGTGAATCAGAGCGGAAAAACGAGGTAGGAAGTTGGTCGGCGGTGGTAGCGAAGGACGACAGGGTAGGAATGGTGTCAAAAAGATCGCTGTCAGCAATGACAGGATCCAAAGTGTGAATGACCTCAGTGGATGGAGTAACGCCGATGCGCTGCACTAAAGTGAGTGTGCGCCAAGCGTAAGGGAAAGCTGGTGGGCCATAATGGGTAGCACCGATGCGATGAGCGAGAGAGCGTGGGTCAGTGGATGGGACTGTGAGTTTGCTCGATGTGAGCGATGCGAGGTGTCCATGGTGATGGTGTTGACTGTTTGATTGGCGCTCTCATTGCTGTTTGCCAGTGCGTTTGGGGCCACCATTGGTGCCAGAAGTTGTTTGCTGACCGTTCGTGTTGTTGCCACTGCCATGTTGGGGCGCAGGCGTTTGCTGAGAAGCGAACATCAGGTCACATTGGTCCTTGTGTTTGACGGCAGAGATTTTTGAGGCCGAATGAGGTTGTTGCTGGGAGGTGCGTTGTTGGCTGCTGCCAGCCACTGTGTGGCGAGCACCATGTTTCTCCCAAGAGAGAATTACTGATCAGCGGACGGATTCGATGGTCGTTTTGGAGAGATCATCAGTGGTCGCTATGTTCTGAGCGATGACGTCCATGGTAGTAGGGAGTTTTGCGAGCAACATCATTACTTGCACTTTCATAGGGATCTTGAAGTCAGCGTTGTCGAGGCGAGTAAATAGTATGGAGAGCTGGTCGAGTGCTTTGCCAGGATGGGAGTCTGTGGGAACTTTGAGTTTGAGGATGGACTTGAAGTCAGCATAAGCAACGGCGATGCCGGGCTTCCCATATTCGTCCTTTAGGGCCTTGATGACTTCCATAGCAAGTTTGTATTGAACGAGTTTAATGCGGATTGCTGG
Organism: Rubroboletus rhodosanguineus; assembly: GCA_038091115.1. Lineage (NCBI taxonomy): Eukaryota > Fungi > Basidiomycota > Agaricomycetes > Boletales > Boletaceae > Rubroboletus > Rubroboletus rhodosanguineus. Next base: position 20,935 of record JBBPNW010000270.1, read on the forward strand.
AGCAACGCGAAGACAAATGGAGCCAATGATTTTTGCATTGGATGTAGTCCAATCGTCAATTGCCGACTGGTTGTCGGCAGTTGAGTTAAGTGTCAGGCAAGGGTCATTGACAACATAGGAGTCGCCAGTCACCATAATATAGGCTTCCATTGTCGGAGACCAATCAAGGTAGTTAGTACCATCGAGTAGGGGAACAGCGGTGAAAAGGGCAGAGGTCATGGTTGATGATGATCTGTGAGAGATTATATCAGTGATCATGTTAGATCCAAGGAGATCAGGAAAGATCGGAGACTGATTGTGCTGATCTGCAGCCTTATAGGCACAATTCAGCTCTGATCATCATCAATCGCATTGACCATGTATGCTCCAGGTGAGCTTGAGCACTCATCACTGCTGCGGGGCTCATAACCTGTTGAGTAGCAAAGGGTGCAGCACTTAGGTGTGCAAGGGAGAGAGCTCAGTACTCACAGGAGCAATGAGAAAGGGATGAAACCACTTTTATTGATATGGTGCATAGGACTGCCTTTATATATGTTACAAGTAGGTATGATTATCTAATCTAACCTAAATACGTAGATAGGGGTTGAAACCTATAGCGGCTAATAGATAGTGCATGTTCAACACCAACATCTTTCTTGTCTGTCGTGGGGTCACTGACATAGCTCTGACAGCGGAAGTGATATTGTTCACCTTCTCTTCATCAGCAATCTATGCATCAGTGAACAAGTGAAATGGAGGCAAGAGGTAAAATACATACAACATAGTCCTCGTATGCATAAACTTGTAATGACAATGTATGGCCCTTGATATCTTTGTCAGACATACCATGGTGTCATTTAAGATTAGCGATAACACCAATGATAAAATGCAAGCAACTCTGGAGAACGCTCTGGAGATGTAAAGTAGAACTCCAGAGGATTCCTCCGGAGTACCGCTACCACTTGGTAAAAACACTTACATACCTATCGGAATAGTG
>JBBPNW010000271.1:0-21884 GCA_038091115.1 Rubroboletus rhodosanguineus
ATGGAGGGGACTTTATCTCAAGGGAAAGACCAAGAGAACTAAACTGGAGGGCGTCCAGTAGTTCCTTGGGGTTTATATACTGTGGCCTAATGCACACAGACCAAGCTGTACACTACTACATGTAGACATATGATAACGGAGATTAAATACGTGCTGCACACACATGGTGTGGCAGAATGGAAGAGGAGCATAACACGGTGATTACCGTGGGAGTGAAATAGAAGCATAGATGGAAATGAAATAGAAGACATACGGTAATGAACGTGAGAATGAGATGAGATCTCGTGAGAACGTGAATATAACTAAATAGAGAAAGCGTCCGTGAGCATGAGAGAAAGAGAAAGAAATGTTACAAGTCCTCATCTATGTTGTGAGATTAGATAATTGTGTGGCTTGATAAGATAAGATTAGATAAGATGAAAGAAAAGAAATTGTCACTTCGTTACATCACCCAGTTCTCTATAATTTGAAGATGCAGATGTCTTCAAAGAAAACCCCCTTCGAAGTGCCACGCAATTACCTCCCCAGGATGGGAATTGAACAGCGCGTTTCTAAGGCACCAGCCGCCAAGGAATTTGCCAATGACATGGCAAACACCCTAGAAGAGGTTAAAAACAATTTAAAAGAAGCTTAGGACCATCAGAAGGTCCAAGCAGATAAAAAACAGGCTGATGCCCCTATCTATTCACCTGGTGACAAAGTTTGGCTCGCTACAGAAAATCTGCATTTGACACACACTTCTAAAAAGCTCACGGAGAAGTGGATTGATCCCTTTCCAGTAATCGAGATGATCGGTACCAACGCAGTGAAGTTAAAACTGCCATGGACTATCAAAATTCACCCAGTTGTGAACATCTCAAGAGTAAAACCTTATAAAGAAAGATTAACAGGCCAACCTGTGGTTGCGCCTGGACCTTTAGAAGTCACAGAAGATCATGATGTAGAATGGGAAGTCGATTTTATTGTCGATTCCCGATTAAAAAGGAAAAACCTGGAGTATCTCATGCATTGGAGTGGTTACTCCGACAAGGATAGAACTTGGGAACCTGCAGGTAACCTCAAAGGCACACAAGACACAATCCGCGATTTTCACACCTTGCACCCAAGTGCTCCTAGAAAATTATCTATGACGTTCGCTCAGTTTGAACAGCTTTTTAACCCCTATGTTAACCATACGGAGGTGGACACTTCGAACCTGCCTTTTGATCGCCTGGAAGTCAATCTCTAAAGAGGGGGTAGTGTAATGAAGTGATAATTTTCATTTTCTTTATCTTATCTTATCTTATCTTATCAAGCCACGTGATTATCTTATCGCACAACATAACAGTGGACTTGTTACTTTGTTTTCTTCCTCCTCGCACTCACAGACGCTTATAGTTATACTCATGTTCCCATGAGATCTCATCTCGTTCCCACACTCATTACTGTATGACTTTCCTTTCATTTCTGCTCTATGCTTCCATTCCTTCTCACGGTAATCACTGTTCTATGCTTCTCTTCCATTCTGCCACACCATGTGTGTGCAGCATGTATTTAATCTCCGTTCCCCTATGTACCTATGTAGACATGTACTCCCATGCACAGCATGGTCCATGTGCATATGCCAATACTATATATACCCTGTGGATGACGGCTGGCATCCCCAGTCTAGTTCACTTGGTTCTTTCCCATAAAGACCTTTGTGATATCCCCTCTCCTCTACTCCTTTCCTACTAGGATCTTGTGTTGTGACCTAAGGATCTTGTACTTGATCTTTGTGGTTGTTTCAATTATTGCTGAAATCCCTGCTGATCTTATACAGTCTGATAAACTTAGGTGTCAATTTCTGGACCTGTCCTTTTGGCAAGGACATGTTCCTCGTGGATACGTAGGCAAGGTCACCCACATGAAATGGAGTAACTTGTCTTTTACGGTTTGCTATGCGGGTTTGTTTCACTTGGGACTCAAGGATAGCATTGTGAGCAGCCTTCACAGCTTGCTTAGTACACTGTGCAAATGCTCGGACACTTGGATATTCTTTCTTCAAGGCATCATTCCAAACAAACATTTGGGGTTGATGACCCAAATTCAAGAAGAATGGTGAGTATCCTGTAGACTCAGATCTGGCAGAATTGATCACAAATTCAATAGCAGGTAAGCATCCAACCCAATCATGTTGATTTGGTTCAATACAGGGTCTCAACATTTGACCAATCGTTTGGTTCGCTTGTTCGGTTGATCCATCCAACTGGAGATGATATGCGCTAGACATCTGTTGTTCAATTCCCATCAGCCACTGCAGGTGAGTCCAAAAAGTGCTGGTAAGCACTACGTCATGATCACTAACAAATGATTTTGGCAGGCCATGAAGTTTGTAGATCTCTGAAAAGACTAACTCAGCGACCTCTTTCGCAGTATATGAAACTCAGCTTGGCACTAAATGTACCATCGCAGTCAATAGATCGATTATGACGGTAATGGAGTCAAATTCGCCATCTTGATTGTTAGAGAGGGGTAAGGGGCCAACAAAGTCAATTCTGATGGACCCCCAGGGTCTAGAGGGTACGTTCAACGGATTTAACAATCCATAAGGTTTCTGATTGGTATATTTGCTTTGTTTGCAGGTCTGACAGGTCTCACAAAATCGGCGAACATCCTTGACTATAGTCTTCCACCAAATGTGGTCCCTCAGGTAAGCCAGTGTCTTAGCGACTCCTAGATGAGCGAGTACTGAATGAGCTTGGTTTATAAGCAATTCTCTTGCTTTCCTTCCCTCAATCAATACATCAGGGATACAGATAGCCAATCTGTCTTTTGTTTTCAAAATGAGGTAACCATTTCGAAGCTCGAAGTTCTGATATGTACCAGGTGAGTCTAGTATCATTTTGAAGAAGGGGTCATCTTCGTACTTATTTTTTATTTTAGACAAGACAGTGTCTTCATCCAAGAATGTCAATGGTACGAACTCATCTTCCTGCAAAGGTAAAGCTTTGCGCTCTCGTCTCAATGGCTGATCTGAGATTGATTTTTTAGATATTTTGTTGTTATTTGCAGTAGAGACAGGTGTAGGTTCATTATCACCTCGCTCCCCCCCAACTGTTCGTTCTCATGGCCCACGAAGAACAAACTGATCTTTTACTCAGCGCACAAATTTGGCTGCTGTTTCAGGCCTCCCCATCTCAGCAGGAGGGACGATGGTGCACAGCTTGTGCCCATGAACCCGTTTCGCATCCCCTCCCACTTCACCAGTGGTGACAGAGGAAGCTAGAGCCTCAGGCGCATAAGGACCTTTAAGGACAAGCTCAGGATGTCATACAGAAACCTCGGAGGCAGATGCTTCGGGACCAACCAAGACTGGCATGGAGACCAAGTGCATGGGAATTTGACGACAATAGAGTGGTGTATGCTATGGTAACCAGAGTCACCGATATGGAAGCGTTGGAGCCAGCAATGATAGAGGAAGTGCAGAGGCAACCGGATTGGGTGAAGTGGAACGAAGCAATCAGTGCTGAACTGAAAAGCCTTGATGACACGCACACTTGGGATGTTGTCAAATGACCTGCAAAAACAAATGTAGTCAGCTGTAAATGGGTCTTCAAAATAAAGAAGAATGCAGCTGGTGAAGTTGACAAGTACAAGGCATGGTTAGTGGCACACGGTTTCACACAGCAACTTGGTTTCAACTGTGATGAAACATACGCACCCATCACACGCCTCTCCTCACTCTGCCTCATCCTCGCGATCGCAGCTCATCAAGACTGGGATATCAACGTTTTCAACTTCCACAGTGCTTTCCTCAACGGAAGATTAGATGATGACGAACTGATCTACATGGAATTACTGCCCGGTTTCGACAAACATGGCCACGACCTCGTCACCAAACTTTGCATCGCTCTCTACGGATCAAAACAAGGCACTCTCAAATGGTATCAATGATTATCAAAGGAGTTAGCCAAGTTGGGATTCAGGCGAATGGAAGTCGACTGGGGGATATTCGTTGCGCTCCTCGGTGCACATATTTTAATCTTAGTGTCACACGTTGATGACTGTATGATAACAGGGAGCTCGAAGGAACTCGTCAAAGCCTTCAAAGACGAAATAGGCTCATGCTTCCACATCACGGACCTGGGACCCATAAGCTGGCTCCTGGGGATGAAGATCACCCAAGATCGACGCGTGCGGACCATTTCTCTATCCCAAGAACTGTACATCAATGCCATACTCGCAAAATTCAATTTTGTCGATGCAAAGCCAGTCACAACCCCTCTTGATCCCAACCTGCACCTATTCAGGTCACAAAGCCCTCAGACGACAACGGAAATTGCCAAAATGCACAATGTCCCATACTGCCAAGCAACCAGATCATTGATTTTTCTGGTAGCTGTAATGAAGTGACAATTTCTTTTCCTTGATCTTATCTAATCTTATCTTATCAAGCCACGCGATTATCTAATCTCACAACATAGATGTGGACTTGTAACATTTCTTTCTCTTTCTCTCACGCTCACAGACGCTTTCCCTATTTAGTTATATTCACGTTCTCACGAGATCTCATCTCATTCACACGTTCATTACCATATGTCTTCTATTTCATTTCCGTCTATACTTCCATTTCTCTCCCACGATAATCACCATGCTATGCTTCTCTTCCATTCTGCCACACCATGTGTGTGCAGCACCTATTTAATCTCCATTATCATATGCCCACATGTAGTAGTGTACAGCTTGGTCTGTGTGCATTATGCCACAGTATATAAACCCCAAGGAACTACTGGACGCCCTCCAGTTTAGTTCTCTTGGTTCTTCCCTTGAGATAAAGTCCCTTCATAAGTCCTCTTCCCAGTACCTTTGCTATAGGATCTTTAAGGTTGTTTCATTAGAACTAAACTCCTACATCCTACCCTTACCACTAGACTCAAAAAGTCGACTTTGCGAAAAGACATGTGCGTCGTCAAAGTCAAGGAGCACGTTTTACATTGAGCTAAAGACTTGCTCAGTGCCGCTCACCCCTTACCATACTTCCTTGCCCATGCTAACCGCCCTTGACCAAATGTATGCTCGCATCGGCGAATTAAGAGACAGACTAACCCATCTGAATGAGAACCTTCGGCGTAGTAACGAGAACTTCCTGAGAGTGGAACCCTCAGAAGTAGGAAGTGTAAGAGGGACCCCAGAAAGAACCCCGTCCCCATTCGACATCGCCTTAGGGGTAGTGAACCACAAGTTCTTCCCCTTTGACCTTAATGGCGAATATCCGCCAGAAGTATACCTTCCTCTAGTCAAGAGAGGAACCCCGTTAGAGGTAGACCAGGAGTCCACCCTCTCGGATTACAAGACAGAGATCGATGAGGCTGAGTTTGACCCCAACGACTTACCGCCTGCGCCACCTGTCAACGTTCCAGCAGTAGAAGAACCGCCCGCTGCTGAAGTACGGAAGTTATCACCTTACCAAGGCACAGATTATACGAGAGTTGTCGAAGAAGGACACATTCCTCTTCTCAACCTCAAAAGGAAATGACAGGTTGAAGTAGTGATATCTGTCAAAAGGACGAAAGTTGTCGAAAGGAAAAGAATCATTCGTCTTAAGCCTACAGATGATGAAAAGATTACGGCAAAAGTCTTATGCCCACGCCACACCCTCCACCTTCCCAAACGCTTTAGGGAATAATTACTTTTACATCAATATCATCTTCTTTTCTCCCTCACAATGTCGCAAGCCTTTATTGACGCATGGGCTCTTGGCAACAGTGCCACACCAGAGCACCAAAACTCTGTCCTTATCAACGAACTTGCTGAAGTAACAGCACAATTTGAAAGAGTTGACACGGTCACGTTAGGACTGAGTCAAAACATACAAACAATGATGCAGGCCCTCGCAGAACTGAGAAGGGAGATTGCCGAGATGAGGCGAGAAAGATGAAGGGAGGTTGCTGCACCTCCACCTCCAGCAGCACCAATCGACAATGAGGAAGCACCCACTCCATCATCAGGGAAATGATTTTCCTGAAAGATAGAAATATTCTCTGACCCCGGAGACTATAATGGGGAAAAGGGGAAATTTGAAGAATGGTGGTCCAAGATCCAGGCTTGGCTCAACATCAACAAGGATTATGTATGACCTGGATCATACGAGGCAGTACTCGCCGTTCTCTCACAGCTAAAAGGACCCACTGCCGGGAGATTTGCACAAACACAGATTTTCAAAGGAACAAGTTATACCTGGTACGAATTGGTATCAGAAGTTGAGGGACTATTCCATTCCGTCAACCAAGTAGACTGGGCTCGTGACCAGCTCAGTAAAATGAGACAAGGGTTGCAACAAATTGACAATTTCCTCGTCAGATGGGAGGCGATGTACCTCCAGGCACAAGTAGGTGCCACTCACGCTGTCTCCCTCCTCAAGAGAAACGTGAATCCAAAGATCATTGAGGAAATTTTCCGCACAAACCGATGTGCCACGGGGGTGCCTAAATATATTGACACGATAAGGGAGATTGGAGCCTTGCTTCAAGCATATGGCTACATCTCAAAGGAGACCAACTTCCAGAAGTCCCAAAACTCTGGATCCTTGCATAAAGACCCTAACGTAATGGAAATTGGGGCCACGACTTCAGGGTCATGCTACAACTGTGGCAAGTCTGGCCACGTGGTCAAAGACTGCAAACAGACGAAGGTGCAGTGCCCCGACTGCAAATGGTTAGGTGGGAAACATAAGTTTTCTTGCAAAAAGGGCAAGAAGGCCTGCAAGGCAAAGAAGGAAGAGTCTTTGGACTCAGATTCAGACTCCGATTCCAGAGCAACATCCTGGGAAGACGATAAAAGCACCACCAATTGGGTTAAGGCGACAAAAGGAATGTCGTTCGAAGAAGCCCGCGCGTTGTAAGAAACGAAATGTTTTCAAAGAAGAAAACTAAATAAAAGAAAGTGGGTGCGAGTGTACTCGACCCAGGGGGTTGTGTATTACAGGTTTGGCGGAAGGAGTTGTGCGACAATGCACAGCGATGATGACCAATCTGGCGAGTCCAGATATGGTCGAACGATGAGGAAAGGAACGGACGAAAGACGAAAGGCCAACGGCGGCCAGAGAAAATGACAACGACGATGAAGTGAGCTGCTCTGTGGTAAAAGCTCCACTTTTATTCCTAATTGGAATACAAAACTATATAGTGACTAAGGAAAGAAAATAATAAACTCAAACAATAATGCTAAGGTAAGATAAGAGGACAAGCAACAAGGTAGTGAAAATAGGGGAAATCAGTCCCTACGAACCTAGGGAATATTAGTTCCCTACAGCGTTCTTTGCCGACACTTCCAAAGGCAAGAAGGGAAAAGGAAAGGCCTAAGATCCAATCTGGGTGGATCGAAGGCAAAAATAGAAAAATCCAAAAATAAGTTTGATAATCTAATCGTTGATGACACAGGTGTCAATGAATCAATGGACATTTCTTCTTCTCATACATCAGGAGCGTCTCTTACGAGCGCGGCTGGGATGGTAAAACCAGTGCTTAATTCTCCTAAACAAAAAGAAAAAGAGTTTCAAATCCCAGACGATATCTATGTCCACAACGTGAAGATGAGTAATGAAATCCTCGTTCCTCTATACGTTGCTTCCCAAGATGCTCCAAACGACTTCACAAAGCTAGAAGTGTTGCTCGATTCAGGAGCTAATACTATATTTATCGATAAAACGTGGGTGAAGAAAGCAAAACTTCCCCTAAGAAAATTACGAAACCTGATTGCTGTGTTTAATGTTGACAGCACAAAGAACTCCGCCGGTCACATCACGCATTCGGCAGATATTATTATTGACTTTAAGGGTCACAAGGAACGTGTTACCGCTGAGGTGACAGATCTCAGACAGAATTCCTTGATCCTCAGCTACACGTGGCTCAAAAGACACAATCCGGAGATAGATTGGACTACGGGCTCAGTAAAGCTTAACCGATGCCCTTGGCATTGCCACATGTTACAAGACAAGTCCATCTTCCTTCGGCTAGTGGAGAAAGAAGAGCTAGACCTTCAATATCAAATACAAGCGACGCTTGAGAGACTAGAGATCTCTGCCGCTGATAAAAACAACGTAAAAGGAGAAAGCAAACGGATGCCGATCCGAAAGCCCTGGGACCACGCAATTGACATGAAAGAATCCTTTGTGCCGAAGAAAGGCCAATTGATACCACTCAGTCCCACGGAGCAAGAAGAGGTTACAGCATTCATAGATGATCAGCTCAAGAAAGTGTATATTAGACCCTCTAAATCTCCGCAAACAAGCCCCGTGTTCTTTATGCCAAAGAAAGATGGCAAGAAGCGGATGGTCCAAGACTACCACTATCTAAACAAACACACGGTTAAAAATAATTATCCGCTGCCATTGATTGGTCAGCTCATCGACAAGCTCAAAGGAGCTAAGTTATTCACAAAAATGGATCTATGATGGGGATACAATAATGTCCACATAAAGGAAGGAGACGAATGGAGGGCAGCTTTCGTTTGTTTCTGCAGTGCATACGAACCCCTTGTGATGTACTTTGGGCTATGCAACAGTCCCGGAACATTCCAAGCAATGATGAATGAAATATTTGCTGATATGGACAACGTGGTTGTTGTTTACATTGATGACTTAATGATCTTTACAAAAACAGATAACCAGGAGGAACATGACAAGATCGTACGCGAAGTTCTGCAATGTCTTGAAGAAAATAACCTCTTTGTGAAACCGGAAAAATGCACATTCTCTAAGACGGAAGTCGATTTCCTCGGAATGATCATGGGAAAAGATGGTATCCACATGGATGATTCAAAGGTTAAAGCTATTTTGGAATGGCCCACTCCCACGAGCGTAAAAGGAGTTAGAAGCTTCCTTGGCCTAGCCAATTTTTATAGATGCTTCATCAAGGACTACACGCAAGTCGTGCGTCCGCTTAATGATCTTTTGAAGAAGGACATCAAGTTTGAATGGACTGAGTCCCAACAATGTTCCTTTGATACATTAAAAGAAAAATTCACCACGGCATCAGTGCTGGCATATCCAGATAACGATTGCCAGTTCCGTTTGGAAACAGATGCATCTGATTACGCTACTGGAGCAGTGCTTTCCCTCTTTAAGGATGACAAATGGCACCCCATTGCCTTCTCTTCACACTCAATGTCACCAGAAGAATGAAATTATCCGATTGCTGACAAAGAGATGTTGTCCATTATTCGCACTTTAGAAATTTGGCGCCACTATCTAGAAGGAGCGAAGTTCCAATTTGAAATATGGAATGATCACACTAACCTTCAATACTTTATGAAGAGTCAAGATCTGAATTGACACCAAGTGCGTTGGTATCAGTGGCTCACACGATTTAATTATGCGTTTGTCTACAAGGCAGGTGCCACTAACATAAAAGCCGACACACTTAGTCATCGAGAAGACCACGCCCAAGGGATCGAAGATGATAACAAGGGCATTATTATGATTCCACCAGAGCGAGTACGAACCCAGACCAGGGTTGAAATTCATGATGAAGGCGAACAAATCTTAAAACTCATCAAGGCGAAACATATTTGCTTAAAGAGAGCGAAATTGCCGCACAATGCCAAGAGCACAATGTGTGCAAGGTAGATGAAGTGCTACTTTGGGACGATAAGATCTATGTTCCTGAAGATGATGACATAAAAATGAAAATATTACGAAACTGCCACGACTCTCCAGTCGCTGGTCATCCAGGCCTCGCTAAAATGCTTGGTCTGATAGAAAGAAGTTATTGGTGGCCCAAGATGGCCTCATTTGTTCACGACTATCTATCTCATTGCGACAGGTGTGCATCAATGGAAACAGGGAACCAGCTCCCAGCTGGAAAGCTAAACCCACTTCCTGTCCCTAATGGGCCATGGAAAGATATTTCGGCCGATTTTACCACAGATCTGCCACCCTGTCAGGGATACGACTTGATCCTAGTGGTCGTTGATCGATTCTCAAAAGAGACAGTATTTATTCCCACAAAGAAGACCGCTATGGCGTTAGACACTGCCAAGCTTTATCTTCATAACATATGGAAAAACCATGGTTTACCATGGTTGATTGTATCGGACTGCAGACCGCAATTTGCCTTGGCCGTAATGCAAGAAGTATGCAAACGCCTTGGCATTAAAAGTAAATTATCTATGGCTTTCCACCCTCAAACGGATGGCCAAATAGAGCGCATGAATCAGGATCTCCAGCAGTATCTCCGCCTCTTCTGCACCGAAAAACAAGATCAATGGGTTGATTGGTTACCAGTCGCTCAGTTCTCATATACTGTAACTCAAAAGTTCACACAAGTTCAAAGAAAACCCCTTTTGAAGTATCACGCAATTATGTTCCCCGCATGGAAATTGAACAGCGTGTTGGAAAGGCACCAGCTGCCGACCAATTTGTTGATGAAATGGCAAATACTTTAGAAGAAACTAAAAATAATCTATTAAAGGCTCAAGAGCGAATGAAAGCTCAAGCCGATAAACACCGAGCAGATGCTCCAGTTTATTCGCCAGGTGACAAAGTCTGGTTATCCACAGAAAATTTGCGTTTGACACGCACATTAAAGAAGCTCACCAAGAAGTTTATCGGACCTTTTGCAGTAGTGCAGATGGTCGGCACCAATGCCATTGAGCTCAAATTACCAAAGTTGATGAAAATTCACCCGGTTGTGAACATTTCTCGCGTAAAACCATATAAAGAAAGATTAACAGATCAACCTGTGGTTGCACCTGGACCAATCAAAGTTATGGAAGATCGTGATGTCGAATGGGAAGTCAATTACATAGTTGACTCATGTTTGAAACACAGAAAGCTCGAGTACCTCATTCATTGGCAAGGGTATTCAGATGAGGACCGCACATGGGAACCCACAGAGAATCTGAAGGGCACGCCAGACGCTATCAAAGACTTTCACTTTCTTCACCCTAATGCCCCTCAAAAGTTATCTATGACTTTCGCCCAATTCAAGGGCTTATTTAATCCTTACGTCAACTTCATGGAGGCCAGACCTTCCGAACACACCTATGATCACCTGGAAGTCGATCCCTAGAAGGGGGGTAGTCTAATAAAGTGACAATTTCTTTTCCTTGATCTTATCTAATCTTATCTTATCAAGCCACACAATTATCTAATCTCACAACATAGATGTGGACTTGTAACATTTCTTTCTCTTTCTCTCGCACTCACAGATGCTTTCCCTATTTAGTTATATTCACATTCTCACGAGATCTCATCTCATTCACACGTTCATTACCGTATGTCTTCTATTTCATTTCCATCTATACTTCCATTCCTCTCCCACGGTAATCACCGTGCTATGCTTCTCTTCCATTCTGCCACACCATGTGTGTGCAGCACCTATTTAATCTCTGTTATCATATGCCCACATGTAGTAGTGTACAGCTTGGTCTGTGCGCATTATGCCACAGTATATAAACCCCAAGGAACTACTGGACAACCTCCAGTTTAGTTCTCTTGGTTTTCCCCTTGAGATAAAGTCCCCCTTCTAAGTCCTCTTCCCAGTATCTAGTGATAAGCCTAGGATCCCTTTGCTATAGGATCTTTAAGGTTGTTTCAGTAGCTGGCATGCGACCCGATATCGCATTTGCAACATCGTACGTTTGTCAATTCAACACTAAACCTGGCTGGGCGCATTGGGAGGCCGTCAAGCAAATTTATCACTACCTTCTCAGTACCAAGACCTGGACGCTCATGTTCGGTACCCAAACCTGTGGTCTCGTTGGCTACATGGATGCAGATGGTGCCTCACAGGAACACCAGCACGCTATCACCAGATATGCTTTTCTGGTAGATGGAGCAGCCATCTTATGGGGTTCGAAGAAACAAGAGCTTGTCACTCTCTCCACAGCGGAATCCGAGTATGTCGCAGCCACACATGCAGCCAAAGAAGCCATCTGGCCTCACCGTCTCATTAGTGAGATCTTCAGACCACTCCGACAACCCACCATCCTATATGGCGACAATCAGTCAGCGATCGCACTGACAAAGGACGGTAGCTATCACGCACATACTAAACATATTGACATACAATACCATTTCATTTGTTTCACTGTCGAACAAGGTCACATTTGTTTTCTCTATTGCCCTACTAATAATATGATTGCAGACACTCTTACTAAGGCACTTCCAAGTGTCAAAGTGAAGCATTTTGCATTTGAACTTGGTCTATGCTCTCCCATTTGAAGGGGAGTGTAGGATTTCTATATGATACAAACAGTAGTACATTGATTACATAATTACATCGGACCATAGATGTTTCCTTTTTGTATGCTACACATCTCAGTAACTGTCTACTACAGTGACTGAGGTGAGTTACAGTACACTATCCATTAGCTACACTCTTTACTGACATTACCTTAGTCCTACTGTGTTCAATAGAGGATGAGGGAGATCTGGGCAAGGGTGAGAGGATGTGGAATACTTTAGTAGTCACTATAATATTAGGAATAGATACTGTACCTATAGAATACTCAGTTAGTCACTGTGTAGTACGAAAGGTAGGTAGGTCCGATGTAAGTATCGCTTATGTAATCAGTAGATACCTAATATGGAATAATTCCTACACTTCCCCTCAAACATGAGAGGCTAAGACAATAGACTGTAAGTGTTTGTCCCAATGGATAAAAGATAGTATTAAATGAAAGTATACCAATGTGTTAAAGAAATGACTTAGTAGTCCATGTAGCAGCATCTTGCGTAGATTGTAGCTCGTCTGTAGTATTGTCAGATAGGTGCGCTTGAGTGGTGTCCAAATAAGGAAAGTCGCAGCTCGGGTAATCACGCTCACGCTGTGGCTCTCTTGCATTCACCATCGATCGACTCTAGCAGCGTCATCTTCATGTCTGGCACCTCCAGATTGTTTCCTCGGCTTCTGTACACCATGTACAACATTCCCAGTCAGTTTGATTTGCCTGATTCGGCCCTGAAGCAACTGTCTGACTTCGTAGGTTGAATCTTTTGATCTGGGTGTGACTGACACTTTTAGCGTGCAGTTTTATTCTTCCTCGGCGACGCGGTGGGTAAACAGGGTCTGGAGGTCGTCTGGGCCATTTTGATGGTGGATTGGGTGACTCAGGTATGTTCGTCACCTTGCCCTTTCGCTTTCCGTGCTGAATCGACTCCTTTTCAGCTAGCGAGGTTGTTTCGACTTGTTTCGAGTTGTGGCACGCTGCACTCGTTGCGCCATCCTTACCACACCATTTCCCATTGATTCCAACATCTTCAGCATCGTTCTCATGTGCCGGTTCGCCCTCAACACCTCTCAACATCTCCAACTCATCTGATGGGCCTCCTGGCCTTCCACTTGGATTCGACGACTTCAGATCGATGAAGACTCGCTTTGGATCATTGCTATGGCATGTACCATGGTCCCTGGAGCTGCCTTGGTTGTTCCACTGTTGCACTTCACCCTTGCTGCCTCTCAGTGACTCCAACTCACCCAACTCACCCTTAAGATCTCCTGGACCTATAACTCGACTTGGCACTTTCGTTTCATTGACACACCACTCCATATGGCCTTCATGGTGTCTTGGGTAATTGTCTGGGTCGTCGGATACAGCTGTTTCACTGTTTGGTGCACTCAGATCATTTCAAGTTGCTATAGGTGAGTTTCTCTTCTCCCTTTGCTCTAGGCTTTCGCACTTGTGATCTGATGCTACAGTGACTCCAAAAACTGTTCCAATGTTTTGTAGTTTTGGAGTGTATGCAGAATAGCAGTTGTAGGTGTGGAAATTTCGCTTAGCATTGGTGGGAACATATGACGTACAAACCATTGGCTACCTGCTGACCTAACAACCACGTGATTTGGCCCAGGGGCTGCTGAGATACATCTATTTTAAGACAGGAACACCATTGGAACAGTTTTAGAGCTTTTAAAATAAATAGGGTATTTGATATATATCAGTACTTAGAGTATCCTTCATTGGCTTTAAGCACTGCCTTGATTTTCCTAGGCATGCTCTCAATTAACTTCTGACACTCCTCAACTGATATCTTCTCCCAATCCTCCTAAATCCTATCCCATAACTCATGAATCCCACTAGGGGGCTTTTCATGAGCTGCAAGCCTCCTTTTCAGATAACCCCATAGATGTTCAATGGGGTTTAGGTCAGGAGACTGTGCAGGCCACATCATAGTCCTGAATTCCTGCTCCCCTAGCCATTCCTTCACCTTTCTACAGGTGTGCTTGGGGTTATTGTTCTGCTGAAAAATGATGTTAGAAGGATTAAGACCATAATACTGCAGAGTATTCAGCAGCTCATCCTTCAAAATCTGAAGGTAAAGGTCACCATTCATCCTACCATCAATTTTGACAGCATAGCCAACTCCCTGCCAAGTCATACACCCCCACATCATCACAGAACCTCCTTCAAACTTGACAGTTCCCTCCACCAACCTGTTACTGAGCCCCTCATCTGCCTTTTTCCATACCCATTTGCGTCCATCTGACCCTAGACAATTGATTTTGGTTTCATTAGACCATACCACCCTCTTCCAATCATCTATAGTGCAGACGAGCCTTGCGATGTCAAGCAGAAAGAAGGGGGCATTTGGACTTGACTACTGCCTTCATACCAGATTTTTTCAAGTGAAGGTGGACTGTATTGGCAGATAGAGGCTTGTTAATGATATTGGAGAGTGTTTTGATCACCTGAACAGCAGTCTCAGCTTTTCCAGAGCTAATAAGATGCTGAGCATAGTGAATGTTTATAGGAGAAAGCTTGGATGGACGACCTCCAGAAGACTTTTGAAGGTTGGAATGCTCCTTGGAATGAAGTCTGGAGATAGTGGCAATGCCTACACCTGTGCTGGATGCAATAGAGCGAATAGAATGGCCAGAATCAAGCTGAGAGAGAATAGTGCTCTTTTAAGTAGCAGAGAGAGATCACATGATGATGGTGGTTGAAAGCAAAGAAGCATGAGAATTGTTTCAAACTCAGACATTATATTTATATGTGTATCTTTCTTTGTAGCACCAAATAACAACAACAATTCCTTTGTTTTACTGAAATTTTATGGAATATATGAAAAGCTCTAAAACTGTTCCAATGGTGTTCCTGTCTTAAAATAGATGTATCTCAGCAACCCCTGGGCCAGATCACGTGATTGTTAAGTCCACAGGTAGCCAATGGTTTGTACATTATATGTTCCCACCAATGCTAAGCGAAATTCCCACACCTACAACTGCTATTCTGCATACACTCCAAAACTACAAAACATTGGAACAGTTTTTGGAGTCACTGTATGAGGAGGGGACTTTATCTCAAGGGAAAGATCCAAGAGAACCAAACTGGAGGTCGTCCAATGGGCTCCTTGGGGTTTATATAGTCTGGCATAATGTGCACAGACCAAGCTGTACACTACTACATATGTGCATATGGTAACTGTTGGAATTATTGATTCCATATTTGGTAGCTTACCTAAGCACCCTTACTTAGACATTTCGCACTGTAGTCTTTTCCTCAGTGACATTACTGAGAACCCTACAGGTACATTCCTACTATACTTATAGTGACATTACTGAGAACTCTACAGAGCTACCATAAAGCTCTTCTACAGTAATGGAGATTAAATAGGTGCTGCACACACATGGTGTGGCAGAATGGAAGAGAAGCATGTGTGGAAATGAAAAGAAGTACATAAGGTAATGAACATGTGAACGAGATGAGATCTCGTGAGAACGTGAATATGACTAAATAGAGAAAGTATCTTATTAGAACGAGAAAGAGAAAGAAAAGTTACAAGTCCACATCTACAGTATGTTGTGAGATTAGATAATTGTGTGGCTTGATAAGATAAGATTAGATAAGATCAAGGAAAAGAAATTGTCACTTCGTTACAGGAATTGTCCATGTGAATTCCATCTTTACCCACGATCATGCCAAGAAAATCAACCTCGGTCTTACTGAAGGTGCATTTTTCTGGTTTCACGAAGAGATCATTTTCTTCTAAGCGGCACAGTACTTTGCACACGATGTCATCATGTTCTTTTTGGTTTTCCATCTTCGTAAAGATCATAAGGTCATCAATGTAGACAACCACAACCCCATTTATATCAGCGAAGATCTCATTCATCATTGCTTGGAAGGTTCCGGGCAAGTTGCATAGCCCAAAATACATTACGAGCGGTTCATACACTCCTTGGAAGCAAATGAAGGCAGTCTTCCATTCGTCACCTTCTTTGATGTGAATGTTGTTGTAGCCCCAACGTAAGTCCATTTTTGTAAAGAGCTTTGCTCCTTTTAGTTTATTCACAAGCTGACCAATCAATGGCAGCGGGTAATTGTTTTTAACTGTGTGTTCATTTAGATAGCGGTAGTCCTGGACCATCCACTTCTTGCTGTCTTTCTTAGGCACGAAAAACACAGGGCTTGTCTGAGGGGATTTAGAGGGCCTTATGTAACCCTTCTTTAGTTGGTCATCAATGAACGCAGTGACCTCTTCTTGTTCCGATGGAGATAGCGGTATCAATCAGCCTTTCTTCGGCACAAATGATTCTTTCATATCAATTGTGTGATCCCATGGTTTCCTTATTGGCATGCGCTCACTTTCTCCTTTTGAGAAGACCTTTAAATAGTCATGATACACCTCGGGAACGAATTCTTTCTCTGTAGGCTTCTTTTCTTCTTTTGTAGTGTTTTTCTCAGTGGCGGCAGTCTCTAGCCATTCTAATGCTGCTTGGATTTGATGTTGGAGGTCTCACTCCTCTTTTTCAACGTAACGTGTGAAGACTGGTTCCAGCTGTAAAGCATGGCAGTGTCGAGGACATCTCGTCAACTCAACATCTCCTATAATCCAATCTACGTGAGGGTTGTGGTGCCTCAGCCATGTATATCTGAGGATCATTTGATTTAGACCCAAATCAGTAACTTCTGCGGTAACACATTCTTTGTGCCCCTTAAAGTCAATAATAATATCAGTGCTGTGTGTAATCTTGCCAGCCTGATTCTTCATGCCATCCATGTTGTAGACATCAATGGGATTGCATAATGCTCAAAGGGGAAGCTTTTGCTTAGTAAGTCACTTCTTATCAATAAATACCGTATTAGCTCCACTATTGAGCAACACTTCTATCTTGAGCGTGTCCAAGGGCATCTCTTGTGATGCTATGTGAATCAGGACTAAAATCTCTCATCCCAAGTTCACGTTTCTGACATAAATATCAGGGTTTTCATCAACTTTTTCTTTTTTGGAAGAGGAATCAAGCACAGGTTTATCGTTCCTGCTGTGCTCACTAGGAGTCACCTCTGATGTAAGAGAAATAGTGTCCATGGAGCTGTCAGAGTCAGTCTTCTCCACGTTTAAATAATCAAATCTATTTTTGTATTTTTCTTTTTCTGCCTTTGAACCACCCTGATCAGTTCTCAGGTCTTGCCTTTTCCCTTCTTCGATGAGTCCTTGAAGTAAGCGAGTGCTTCTTCATATGACATAGCCTTTGTCGCACACACCCATGCTTCTTCCTTCTTTTGGGCACTTTTTACCTCATTCTGGAAGGGTAACATTGGCAGCTTTCTAAGTAATACAAAACTTCTCATACTACGCTGCTAAGACCCTCTGATCAACAAAGGTGCAGGAAAACTTTTCTATCAGCCCTAATGGCATCAAGAGTAGAGAATGTGAAAAAGAATGTGTGGGGATCCCACTGTTTCCCTCTTTACTAAGGTTGTGCTCCTGCACAGATCCTTTCCTGCAACATGAACCCAGGGAGATGGTCTCGCAAGCTATCATGTCCCAGCGCTGCACTTACGGGTTTTAAACCATATTAGAATGTCGAGTGGTGTCATATTGGGGACGTCTGCAAGTACAGAGCATGGCTTTCTTTCAAGCCCAACCTGTTCATTAGTACTAAGATGAGACCCTTAGAATGGTAAATTGTAAAGTCCAATCAAAGAATGAAAGTACTTAATTTCGCATAAGCAAACGGCAACTTTGCCGTGTGACCAGTCCATTGTGCCACTTTGGCAACTTTCCTGTGGGATCAATGTATTCCCCACCATTTTTAGGACTTCACCATTGAACTGGGTCTCCCTCAAAATCCTGGCTCTATCCATTATCTACCTTTTTATCTTGCAGAACTTCCTGTGTATTACATCTTTTCTTCTGAGCAACGCTGGCTCAAGACATAAGGCTGTGACGGAGCCACTGATCTTCCATAATTGGCTATGCTAAGCCATCAACACGTGTGCTAACTTCCGCACCACAAGGGAACTTTTTTCTTGAATTCTTCTTTATACTCTCGTGCCAGTACTTTAGGCCCTATAATGGAAAACTATTTTTACTTATCTCGGCATGCCATGGATTGTTCTGCTGCCCATTTAAGCTTCTCTTGTCCTATCCTAATCTCGAGCCCACACTTGCAAAGTGGCAAGGTAGAGAGAGCCTTGACTCAGATTTCTATCAGAGTTAAAATGGACTGTCATCAAAGGAGATATACTTTTCTCTGCATCATTTTCATTGCTTGAGCCATGTCTTCCATAGTGGACTCCAACGTTTGATCTGAAAATAAAAACTCTTGTTGGCTTCACTGACCGATGACCATGGACTCTAAGTCTGAAACTCCACATGTACAGCTGCAGTTAAGCCATATGTTCTTCGTCAGCAAATAAAGCTCCAAGCACCATCAAGGCGGGCTAATCTTGGGCCAACTTCAGCATAAGAAACTGACTAACTCTGGGATGCGACTCATGCTTGTGCCAATCCATCATCGTGGGAGTAAAAGGGGGGGAAGTACCGTATGCTGTCGTCCTGCGGATTCCACTGGTGAGGATTTATACATCTTCAGCTGCTGCCTGAGCTAGGGCTTATGCTACGACTGAGAAAGCATTCGATGGTCTTTAAGAGGTTGCCTGCGCTCGTCTTTGGTGGCTTATGGTGTGGGATCTCTTCTTGTGAATAGCGAGGTAAGGATTGTTAGTCTAGTTCAAGTGAAACAACCACAAAGGAACACAATAGTCAATATTGGTCTATCTCCTTAGGTCACTGCAATGGCTGACTAGGCCATTTGGTAATCAATGGATAAGATGGGGAGTCAGAGGAATCAAGGAAAGGGAAAGAGAATGTACTAAGTCATGTACCAGGCCTTTGAGGGAAATGACCAAGTGAACTAGACTGGGGATGCCAACCATCGTCCACAGGGCTTTTATAGTATTGGCATATGCGCACAGACCAAGCTGTGCGTGAGAGTACATTTCTACATAAGTACATAGGGGAACAGAGATTAAATACGTGCTGCACACACATGGTATGGCAGAATGGAAGAGAAGCATGGGGCAGTGATCACCGTGAGAAGAAATGGAAGCATAGAGCAGAAATGAAAAGGGAGTCATACAGTAATGAATGTGGAAATGAGATTAGTTACAAGTCCACTGTTATGTTGTGCGATAAGATAATCGCATGGCTTGATGAGATAAGATAAGATAAAGTAATGAAAATGAAAATTGTCACTTTGTTACAATATAGTGGGAACAGTGGAGGTAGCTTGCGCAACTATAGGTATAATTGCGCTGGATGCTGATGCCACTGGCAGGTTTGATGGGGTGTTTTCAGTGTCAGAGATGGACAAGAGTCGTTGTAGAGCCATGTAGCAAGCATCAGTGAGAGGCAATGTGACAGGATCAAGATGTCTTTTCACTGATGTGACAAGGTCTGAAGGTCCTAGAATAAGCAAGTTAGTTCATAATGTCATTGTCTGTCAATGGATTACATACCTTGGCCTCCATCATTAGCAAATCTCTTTGCGGCGTTCATCTCTGCTTCTTGTTGCAAAGCTAGCCTAAGTTCCACATCATCCTCATCATTGCCTGCATCATAGTCCAGGTTGCCCATCCATTTGTTCTCCAATGGCTGTTCCAAAGACTTGCCCTTGCCCTTGTTGGAGGCAGAGATTTGTGAAGCTTGATAATCATCGAATGCTTTAGCAACCACATCCTGTATGAGGCCAGACAATGAAGGTGTCAAGAGTGTCACCACCTGCTGGGCCACATCCTGTACTGAAGGCATTGCAGCTGCAGCAGAGTGTAACGATGATGATGTGGGTGGTGGTGCTGTGCAATTATACCTATAGTTGTGCACAGGATCTGAGAATGTTGCAGAGGGGGCCCTATGTGCTTGTTGGTAGGAGATGAGGGTTCCGCCAGGAGTTGTTTGACATTGTTTCTGCCAGGATGTGCTGGCCTCGAGATAGTAGGGCAGTACATCTTCTGGTGCTCCAGCCAGAGTGTGCACACTAAGATCATAGATATAATTCTCTGTTGCCCTTGTGTGTCCAGCTTGGAGTGCTTCAACATTGTCAATGGTGTCGTCCTCATGCACAGTATCTGAGAAGCATCTGAATTTCCGTTTCCAGGCAGTTTGGATGTGATGCCATGGATTGATGATTAGGGCATAGTCAAGATGTGGTAGACTATACTTGGTCATCACATTGGAAAGGTTGTCGGAGGTGAACAGTTGGTCAAAGTTGACAAAGAGCTGGTTTTGATACAGCTCCTTGATGTCAGGCTTATTGGGGAAACACACACGTGCTGCAATCTCTGCAAATTGTCTGGCCAGCACTAGGTCTTAGATCATGATATCACTTGTGATGACATCCAGGGCATGCAGAATAAGTTTTTCCTGTCCAGTGAGGGCTATGGTCTTCATATACTGACACAGGATGGTGAGGTGCTTTCCTAGCACGACTAGGCTACGTGTGGGACGAGTCTTGGTGTTGCGGTAAGTCAGCGCTGTGAGTTCTGTGCCACGACTTGGAGCTCCACTTAGCATTTCTGTTTGCAGAAAAAGGAGCTGTTGCATCTCAGCATAGCTTTGCAACCATGCCCTCAAGGCTCCCTTGTTCCACTGGATTATTTCATCGGCCACCTTGGCATAGTGCTTGAATCCACCATTACCTCTGACCACTGCTTGGACCAGTTGACCTCTGTTTGCAAAGACCTTGTTTTGCTGGTCTGACAAGAATGAATAACCAATGTTCTTGTTGGTGAGATCATCTGCAATCCTGTCATACTCTACTTTCAATGGCAATCCTCCCAGCACCTTTTGCTTCCATAGTTCTATCAGCCTTGCTTCGGTATCTTTGAACATGCCACAGACATCATCAAAGCGAATTGGCTCCCCCTTGAATAACATTAACTTCCAGTTGACATTGTCGGTCCACCAGATACTAGGCAAGCTTGTGGTGTCATATGCAATGGCTGAGGCACAATGTTGCAGTGAGCATAGCCATGAGAAGGTGGAATTTTTGTTTTCAGTAAAACAATCTTGAAGGGCATCACATGCTTCATCCTCCTCTATCCCATTCTTGATGTCTGCTCTGTATCTGATCCTCCACAGAAAGGCAAGTCACATGCAATACTTGAATTTTGCAATTATGGTGGTGACGTGTTTGGGTTCTTTGAAAGAATCATCCCTTTTCAAGGTCATGAGAGCCTGACATTGTTCTGTTGGGTCCATGATGACCAAGAGCTGGCTGCGTTTCCAGACCTTTATCCATATGCCAAGAAGAATATTATAAATATATCTTGAAAGATTTGGTTGCTCCGCTTTGTCCTGAAGTGCATCAGAAAGCATCTCAGTTGCCTGGTTGATCTCTGGATCGCTAATACCTTTCTTCATCAACATGGCAAGTAAACTGATGACTGGTATGGCATATTCAATCATGGTCCTGTCCAACATATGCTTGTGAAATGGAGTGTTGGATATGCCACTAAAGAGATGAGATATGCGCAAGTATACCCTATAAGTGCGCAGGGCTAGTAGATTTAACTTACAGTGGCTCAAATAAGTGTCCCAATGTTTGGCTATTTTGGAAAGAATTGATATTTACAAGAGATCCAAAAGGAGTTAGCTCTAACCCTTGCAGGGTAATTAATAGCCCTAACCCTTGCCC
>JBBPNW010000272.1:0-21801 GCA_038091115.1 Rubroboletus rhodosanguineus
TGGTACTTACTCGGCCTCGCATGTAAGCTAGTGCTTCGGTCTAGACTCGGTTGATCGACGAGCCGTGGTTTCGGTACCTGGGCCGCCGGCTGGCAAGCCATGTGGGAAAAAGCGGTTTGGCACTCCAACGGCCAGGCTGACCGGTATCGGCTAACGACTCAGAGCCGGCCGCAAGCTGAAACCGCGGCAACACTAGGTGGGGAGGGTGCCAGGGTTGGCCTTCACAGCGTCACTGTATGAGAAGAGGGTGTTAGCATTGAGGGTGTGAGAGGTGGCGATGGCGGTTGGTCCGTTCGTAGGGGGGGAAAGGTCCAGGATAGACTGGACGTGAGTCTTGGCCCTTTCCAGCGAAGGCGGCAGTGCATCGATCTTATCCCTGATGAGTTCCAAGTTGGTAAGTACAACTTGAGAGGCATCTTCTATTGCGTCCGTGCCATGCACAGGGTGCAGGGTATTGGAGGAGCGGGTGTCGAGCTTGAGTTTGATGACTTTCAGTTTTTCGGTCTGTGCTTCAATGCGTTGTCCTGTGAGGACCAAGTCGGCTAGAGGCGTGGAGAGTGCAGTGATCACTTGGGAGGTGATTTCTTTTGCGTGGTCTTGTTGGATGCATTTGGAGGTTGTGAGGGCGAGGGCGGCATCAGCATGGTTTCCTAGGATGAACGCGATAGCACGGATTGCCTTGATTGTTGGTTGTGGGACTTTATCCATTTGGGATATGTGAAGTAAGGTATTAGCTAAATTTTGGATGGTCAGTGGTTGGGAAACGATGTGTAGGAGTTTGGAGTCGAGGTAACGGGTGCCGGAGGGGGCATCCTTGACTTGGAAGGAGTCGTCCAGGAGAGGTTGGCTGGTGGTGCTTGCGTGGGTGGATCGTCTAGTGGGATTGGGGGGGGAGAGTTGCTGGTGCCTATGCCAGTCGTGGGACCGACTGGGCGGGCATCGTTTCTCACTGTGGGCATAGTCCAGGGAGTAGGACCAGCTCAGCGAGTTTGTCTGGGGGTATGGGAGGCTACTAGGTGCCGTAGGATACTAGGAATGTAATTTTAACGCTTTTCGTTCTCAATGTATTTTTCGGGGTCCCAGTAGGGGTGCCGCTAAGTACAGGATCAAGAAGCTCCCACTGTGGTTGACAACGCAGTACGTCTCTGTTCTTATCTTAATATCACTACTCTGATTGTTTTGTAGTTCTCGGCTCATCCCACGGGCAGCTATGGTACTCCTGTGACTCGTGCCAACCTTCCAAACCCTCCGCTTCTCGCACGTAAGGGCACTGTCCCTCTCGTGCCCACAACGGGCCCTATTGTAGCGAACGAAAGAGCAGAGGTACATATCACAAGCGGCGACTTTATCTTTTTATTATTTACTTGCGATAACAGCTTCCACAACGTGTTCGAGGCCACGGCCCCAAACCGTTGTGCAGGACTGAGACATTACTGACTACTATTCCTACCATTGTCACCGCTGACACATCTGTGTGCAAGGGAGCACGTGACACCGTTGAAGAACAACGGTAAGCAACAATGATCTCACGGAGTACCATATTGACCTGAGTTCCAGAACTCATCCTGAAGACGATGACCACCTACCGAGAAAGCGAATCCACCAGGTTATCGAGACCGACGACGACGAACCATCAGCACGTCAAACAGCCCCCGCTACAACCAAGCTGGCAGTGATTAGGCCACGAAAGCAAGGCCGCCATGTTGTCCAGCATAATGTCAATGGACAATCAGTTGGACCAGCAGCCACTGCCACAAAGCAGGCCCGCCATGTTGACCGTGATGGTGATGAACGGTCAGCAGGTCTGACAGCCACCGCCGCAAACAAACCGGCAGCGACTGACGGCGACAGCCTTATGGCCAGCCCTACCAGCAAGCCACCTCTGAATCACAGCGACGGCGGGCCTGCTGCAGGTGGTTTGAGGCCTCGTCCAAAGGCCGGTGACTACGATGCTTCGACGCGTCGCATCCTTGACACTGCTATTGAATTCTATCATGGACTCCTACTAACAGAGATACCTTTTCCTCAGCCACATGTCGAGGTTGAGTGGGCGAAGAAAGCATGGGACTTAAGCTGTGATTACTATGGGACTGATGCTGAATGTAATGTCAACATTTTGAAGCTGGCGAGTGGAATTTCGTTTGTTGTTGTATGTACTAATCGTCATTCAGATAATGGCACGAGGATCCAATCTCCGTGGACAATTCAAAACCAGAGCATGCTCAATCGTTGCGACCACATATGGGTTCGAAACCAGCACCAGTCGCACCGCACAAGAGTCGAACCGAAACTTCTTTACAGTGCTCAAGTCCAAATTAGCGTACCTATTCCAAGTGAGTGTGTTTACCCAGAGATGTGCCCACCCCACACTCATTGACCGGTGTCCAGGAATTTTGGCCTCCCCTCGCCGGTATTTACAGGAACAAAGGAGTTCAGCAAGTCATCAATGAAGTGTTATTCAAGAACAAGACCAGCGAAGGAGTCAAGTGGCCTGAATACTATCAGCCATTCCCAATCCCAGTGTACGCTCTGGCGCTCACGGCGGTACGTGCAATATAATTATTGTGAGATCATTACAACAATAATAATGGACCAGGTTGAGTGTGCTATCAATGAATGGGCCTCCGGATCATGCGAACGGATCACATTCACCGAAGAAGCTTATGCGCCCGCTTACAACGCCCACCTTGACAACATGGAATATTTCGAGGAGAAAATGTGGAATACTTTAGTAGTCACTATAATATTAGCAATAAGCTAGTTACCTGTGGAATACTTTAGTAGTCACTAAAGTACCTTGGTACAGTACGAGAATCCTAAGTAGGGGTGCTTATATAAGCTACCTGATATGTAATCAACAATTCCAACAGAAAACCCGTGCGGCGAATGTCATATCAACGATCATGAAGCAGGTCTATGACAACGGAAAGTAAGTGAAATTATTACCCTCTGTGCAGTAACTAACTCAATGTCGCAGGTTGCATGCCGGTGTCCCAATCCCACGTTCAGCAAACAACCTCACTATATCCGCTGTGGTAATCGAAGATGCAATCAACGAATTCGATCTGGAGTCCGAGCAAGGTATTTCCAACGATGAAGCAGCAATGGATGAAGCTGAAGCAGCCGGCATGGGCGCGTAGGACCTGGACTGGCAGGATGAGTTTGAAGGGGCAGGCAGTGAGATTGATGAGGTGGGCGATGAGGTTGAAGAGGAGGGCGATGAGGTTGAAGAGGAGGGCGATGAGGTTGAAGAGGAGGGCGATGAGGTTGAAGAGGTGGATGAGTAGGTTATGGCACGCGAGGGGTATTGGTGGGGCAGGCCGATAGACGCATAGTATACCCACTATCAGATGTTATATTGTACGGTGTAGCATCTATAGACAATACCACGGCGTGCTACCGTTGGCTATGATAGAGTGGATAGGCACGAGTATACCCGCTATGAGACGCTATATTGTACGGTATAGTATCTATAGACAATATCACACGTGCTACAGTTGGCTACATAGATTGACCTTGATTTGAAGCAGCTACTGTATATAGTACAATAATATGGGGAGAAGTCTATGGTGTCTACAGGGACTATATGTACTACAGAGCACTATATCATATGTTGCTTTTTCCTGATGTGTGCTCCCAGGTGAGCGTGGTGGCTGATACCAGCGCTTCAAAATTGATGGGAGTTCTTCGCTGACCATCAGCGCAGTGCGTTCATAGTTGATCTTCATATTTTCCGTGCAGGCCTTGTCGCCCCAGCTCAGTAGGTCAAGAAAGAGTGGGAGATCAAGACCTAGACTGTCCATATAGTTAAGTACAGCCAAAACCTTATGGCAGGCTGTGTTGGGTGCAAGTTGTTCCCGTAGACGGCGAGTGCGTGCATGCTGGATCGGTGGATTCTTCAAGCGGGCTTGGTATTCAGTGTCAAGCTCGAATGCAAGGCCAGGTTGGGGGCGATCAAATGAGAATAAGGAGTAGTCGATTTCTTCTTCATCCGGTGGGTAAACGGCACTGATTGGTTGTGCCATAGATGCGGACTTGTCGTAGATGTGAGACTTTGATCAATGCAAGCGCATGCCGCACGGTCATCGGTCTCTAGTACATTAGCTAACCTAAATTAGTTATTCAATAATAAAATATTGTTTCGAACACCAAATGCAGACATAACGTTGACAGGCGTGACACGGTACCCTAGTCGCCTGTCAAAAGTTTCCAGACGTTGTAGTCGTCGGAAGCTTCCGAGCTTCCCAAAAACGACGAAACGGATGATCCCGAGACTAGCATTCTGTAGAGGGACAGGATGAGACTGAGTAAATGGGGCTGAAACCCGGGCTGAGTGCTGAGCAGTGAGCAGGTTGAGAAGCTGTTGCTAACTCGCTCAGTGTGACGCGTTCCGCAGAGTTGTGCAAGGACCAAGTTTCAAAGTCGCATCTTTCAACTGGCAGCAAGACCAGACTACCGTCTACTCCCACGAACTAAGGCACCGTCGATACACTGAGCCGAACGACCACCTTCGCATCAGCCCATCGATTCGACAGTCGAGTCATCAGCATCGATTAGTGCATCGTCTTGGCGCGTCACTGTCAGAAAGGAGGAAGCCCCGGCAACGCTTTCTAGGCCAATGTTTGTCGTGCTTGCGACCCGGTCCTAGCGGAGAAGCGTATGTACCACTTTTTTTTTACTTTTGCCTATCCATGAATCTTTGCGAACCTCATTGATTCAGTGAGCCTGAAGGGCTCACCCTCGACAGCGGGTCGGGAGACGGTGAGCGGTCGACGGAGTACTGCTCGGATGGCACCGATTCAGCGTGCTCGTCGTCGTCGCTGGACGCTACTTCCCCAGCACCACCGAACGAGATGACCCGTGCATATGAGTCGGTCGCCTGCCTCGAGGGGCCATTCGGCGCGGTTGTTGTTCCAACAGGCGTCACATCAAGAATAGAGCCGCGTCGCTACTGATACCGATGCCGAGCTCATCGTCCGTGGGTTCTGTTAGGCATCTAACATCCCAGTGCGCGGAGGTGTTGGACGTGTGTCCCATCCCACTTTTTTCTGCGTTTGGATTGCTTCGCTCTCACTCCTGTGGTGTCGCTGTTTCTCTACGCTGTTGGTCACTTGCTGTCGTTGCGCCATTACATTACACATTTGGGCGAGCATCCTATACATGTACGCTAGCTCTGTACATACCCACACAGCTAACTAGTCGATGCAAATCCAGACTGTCCCAACTCTGCCATAAGTTGTTGAAACCCAAGCGCGTGGCGGCCGAGTAACTGCAGCGACGAGGTCATAAGCCTAGCCCGAGTTCCAGTCGGAACAAGGAGTGGGGACATACCTCCCAACACCATCAAGGCTGAACACACCCTCGCTGGAGCCACCGTGCATGAGACACCCGATTAGAACTAAGTGATAGCTATGATAAAGTGACTCGGTTTGAGAAACCAACGATACGGCAAAAAGAGCCAAACTTACTATATTTAGGACCCCCTCCACCTTCGGGCACCGTCCATGTGATATCCTGGGTAGGAACCTTGATATCGCATAGCTTGCAATGGATACAGTTCTACAACGACGAGCAAGGTCATATACGTCAAGGCTTGCGAAAAGCCGAACTGCTCACCTGCGAGTTGATCACCAACTTCTTGCCATCCCATCCTTCTTCCTTGGATGCCCCTTCGTCCTCGATGTACTCGTACACACCGGCCGGACACGCGCGCTGAAGCAACCCAGCATACTCGCCGACGTTTCTGCGGACGTGTTCTCTCCTCAGAGACATGTCTTCGGCGCCGTCCTTGCGCACGCGTAGATGGACAGGCTGGTCCTCGGCGTGATTCGTACCCGTGAGTGTCAGAGACGTCAGCAGATCGGTTGACAGCGGCGGTTGCGGTTGTGGATAATCGATGGGTTTGAAGTGACTGGCCGTCAGCGTATGCGCAGCGTCCGAACTCCGGGTCTTGTTTCGAAACGTCCACGGCGTCCGGCCCTTGAGGAAGAGCGAGTCCACGCCCGAGTAAGCGATACCACCCCAGATGCCCAACGACGTGTTGAAACTCGCACGCAGGTTGCGCACTTCGTTCAGATCCGACCACACCCAACTACTCCGAACAGCGGTGTCGTACTTGCTCATGTCACTTGGAGCGTCGGTATCAGCTTCCGAGGATGTTGATTCCGTGAGCACGTTTGCGGCTGCTTCCGCTGCGAGCATACCGGTCTTCATGGCGTTGTGTGTGCCCTTGATTTTGGCGATGTTGACGAACCCGGCGGAACATCCGATCAGGGCACCACCTGGGAAGTGAAGTTTGGGGACGGATTGTAAACCACCTTCGTTCAACGAGCGAGCACCATAAGCAATCCGAGTCGAAGAGCCAGACAAGAGTTTGGCAAAGTAAGGGTGGTGCTTCATCCGCTACATCGAGTGTCAGATTCGAACACGGAACACAAGCACGGGTGAAGCCTCACTTGGAGTTCTTTGTATGGACTGAGATACGGGTTCGCATAGTCGAGACCAATGACCAATCCAAGGCTGACGAGCCCGTCTGCCATGTGATACACCCAGCCTCCACCATAAGTCAAATAGTCGAGTGGCCAGCCCATGGTATGCACCACCTCGCCTGGTCGATACTGACTCGGGTCGACGCGCCAGACCTCTTTGAGACCGATGCCATACGTCTGTGGATCTGCGTCCTTGCGTAGGTCGAATTTGCGGATGAGCTCCTTGGAGAGCGAGCCGTGCGCGCCCTCGGCAATGAGCGTGACTTTGGCACGGAACTCCATCCCGGGTTCGAACGTCTCCTTCATACGGCCTTGCTTGTCGAGACCGACTTCGTTGGTCCGTACGCCAGCGACGCTGTTGCCGTCCTCGCCATATACGAGACCGGCACCAGCAAATCCGGGATAGACCTCGACACCGAGCTCTTCGGCAACGGTCCCCAGCCAGGCCGTGAACCGAGAGAGAGAGGTGATGTAGTTGCCGTCATTGGACATCTGGGGTGGGTGCGGAATGGGAAAGGCGTGTTTCTTGGTCAGGAATCGCATGGTAGAGGACGTCGCAGGCTGTTTGAGGGGGTTGTCATCCCTCGAGGACCAGTCCGGAAGCAGCTCGTTGAGAGCGCGAGGTTCTATGACGGCTCCGGAAACGATATGTGAGCCTGCGTCGAGCAGGAGTCAGTCGAAACAAGGTGAGCGAGGGACACAATTTTGACGAACCTACTTCGCCACCTTTTTCGAGGACGACGACACGGAAATCCTTTCCCTTTTCTTGCTCGAGCTGCTTTAGACGTATAGCAGCACTGAGACCAGCAGGACCAGCTCCGACGATGCAGACATCGACGTCTTCTGAGATCCGCTCTATGGTTGCTGGGTCAAATTGATCTCTCCGACGTGGTAGAGCGACATGAAAGGCACGTCGACAGCCAGCAAAAGCCACTCGCCGCTTGGCGCAAGTCAACATTCTGTCCAACACACGACCCGGGACATGACGTGTGACGTAGTGGTCACACCACTGTCACGCATGTCACCGTGTCATGTCACGCACCCTTGGTCATCGTGCGCGACGGTGACGGCACGACTCGGTCATTTCTACACGTCGACCACGACTCGTCGAGTTCATCAAGGACGCCTTCCGCGCGTCCCCAATACCTCAATGACAGGCTTCTCTATGGTACCCATCGCCGACGAGTCTGGGGATGACCACGGCCGTCGTTGGGCTGGTGTTGCCCGCGTAGCTGGTCCTGTTTGGACGCAGTTACCGTCGCTGACCATCGGGTTTTTCGGCGTACAAATGCTCTGGTCGGTGGAAATGTCCTACGGTGAGTATTTACAGTTCGCCGCAGTACAGCTACTGAGGTCATAATACAGCCTCGCCATACCTACTCTCCCTTGGCCTCCCGAAATCGCTCATGGCCATCGTTTTCCTTGCTGGACCACTCTCTGGTCTCGTCGTGCAGCCCATGATAGGTTTGTCTCCGTGTCTGATCGTCAACGAGTTCTGATCACGACTGCACTAGGCATACTCGCCGACAACTCCAAATCCCGGTTTGGGAGGCGGCGACCTTTCCTCGTGGTCTGTGCCGCATTATGTGCCTTCGCCACCGTCCTCCTCGGATTCACGAGACCATTTGCAACCGTATTCACCACCCTGGACTCGCGCTCGGTGAGCTCTCGTTTTCCACACATTTCCTGCCACAGGGTCGATTCATCCGCGGTAGAACGACATCCTCACCATCTGGCTTGCCATCCTTTCCATTTATTGTATAGACTTCTGTATTAATGCTGGTGAATATCGCGAATCGCGTCCACACGAATCGCAGTCTTACGTCTTCATCTAGTCCAAGCCCTTGATCGTGCGCTACTCGTGGACACCCTACCCACCGCCAAGCAACCTGCGGGCAACGCTTGGGCAGCGCGCATGCTGGCCATCGGGAGTGTTGCCGGATTTTTCGTGTGAGCCTGCATCCCCACCGGACGCCGAGTCTTCCTTGACCTGCATCCTAGAGGGAATCTCGATCTCCCTTATTTTTTCCCCTTCTTAGGGAATGCGCAATTGGAGGTGCTTTCCGTCATCGCAGCTCTTCTCTTGTTCTTGACACAGGCGTGGGTGTGTGCCCATGTGAAAGAGCGTGTCTTGCTCCGCTCATCGTACGTCGCTTTCTGTTTCACCGCTGTGGTATACACTCGGCTCATGTTCTCCGCAGAAGTGGTCCAAAAGGATTTCGACAAGAGTTGAAGGAGCTATGGGAGACGCTCGTGACCTTGCCAAGCGTCATCCGCCAGATTGTGCGTTCTCGCCTCCATGTTTCCAAATCTGCCGTAACATGTATCTGCAGTGTTGGATCCAACTTTTGTAAGTTGTCTCTTTTGCAGCCTGTTTCGCGCCCTGACGATGGCCAGCGCATGGTTGGGGTGGTTCCCGGTGTTGTTTTACACGACCGTCTACATTGGCGACCTCCACAAGAGATCCTCGCCTATTCCAGAAACCGAAGATGCCGCAATTGCCCTTGATGCCGAATCCACGCGGCTTGGGACACGGGCAATGTTTTACAGTGCTTTGGTGTCCCTGGCAGCGAACATCATCATGCCCTCCTTCATTGTCCCGCAGCACGCGGGGCACGCTTCCGGCCCCCTTCGATCAAAGCAGAAGACGTGGTTAGAACGTGTTCGGATGCACTTGGCAAGTTTATGGGCATTCTCTCACCTTATTTTTGCGACATGTATGGCTGCCACATTGTACGTCCATCACGCGTCCCTGTGTGCGCTTCACATCCAGCAGCGATCTGATGTCTCTCTGTTTGCCCTTTCCATCATTGAAAAAAACACAGTGTCACCTCGACCGTATCGGGTGCGACCTTGGTCATGTCAGTCACCGGGTTCTGTTGGGCAATTACGCAGTGGGCGCCTTTTGCCTTGGTAAGTCGCGATCGGGCACAAGACCTTGTTTTCCCTACGCCATCCCGTTCTTACCCCATACCCCAATGGCATCTTTTAGCTCGGCGAGGCAATATTGTCCCACCCAGCCTCAGAAGATGATGCGGGGTCAATCCATCTCGCGGACACGCGTTCGACACGTGTCGTCCGTCCGCGCGATGACGTCGAGCACAATGCGGATGAAGAGGAAACCCAGCAGCTCTTTCAAGCGCATGTCGACAACGACGACGACGACGACGAAGAGGAAGAGGACGTGCCCAACGGCTACCACGCGCACGCCCGCGCCGACGTCCAGAGTCCATCCGCATCCAGAACGACGTCGGTCGACCAAGACGAGGCATTCGATGCGCGTCCGAGGATCAGCGGGCTGGGAAACGCACGGGGACACGTCAGCAGGATCGATTTAGCCATTCCTTTTTCCCCACCGCTCGCAGAGGGAAACGCGATGACGTCGACGTCAGGGTCTGGAAGAAGGTCAGCCAATGGTTTGAGTGCCCAGGCCGGTGCCATCATCGTGCGTGATCCTCTCCTTGATTGTGTGTTTGCGACGGGATGACGCACACAACGCACCTTGCCTTTCCCCCCCTCCCCCATGTCGGTGTACCCTCGTACCGGTTCCCCCCCCTTGCAGGGCATTCACAACATGTTCATCGTCATCCCTCAATTCCTCGTGACCGGTCTTTCATCGATAATCTTTGCCATCTTTGATCCCGATAAATCCGTCCTACACGGCCACCACCCTGGTCACACGCAACCTGGTGGTAATGGGACGATCACCGCCGCTTCGCAGGATGCCGCAAGACAGCTGTTCACCATCCGCTCGGACGACGTCTCACAGACGAAGCCGAATTCGATAGCCATCATCTTTCGGTACGTTGTCGTTTTCCCCCACCCCGCGCTGTACCGCCATGTGATTCATCTCCCCGTCTCGCCCAGCCTGGGAGGCATCGCGGCCGTGATCGCATGCATTCTCTCCTACCGTCTCGCAAAAGAACTCGGACGTCATTGATGGATGACAGTGGACATGGACTATGGAATAAAAAAATACAACCGCTTCTGGGTTTTCAGCGTGCCAATCGTACACCACCTTCGCACCTCTTCTCCCGTTTCTTGAGCATTGCCGTTTAAAAGACCGTGCCGTCGCTGATGATGTCGATGGGAGGTCCTCCCGTGGCCGGGCGGAGCTTCTTCGCAATCTCCCGCCCACCTTTCCAACTCGCACTCTCCAACACCTGTGCCAGCGTCAGCGTTTCCCTAGAGAGGTCATATTTCCGCCGAAGACCGTCCGCGATCCGATCTCTAAACGAATTTTAAATCACAAAACAGACGTCAGTTCCCATCACGTCTTTTCGTTAAATTTTTTTTTTTTTTTTCAAAATACCCATTCTAGGGGTCGGAAGGGAAAGCACGAACAATTCAATGACCGTCATGGCCCGCCACTCTACCACGGCAGGATGTGATGGCGGTAGGCGAGGGACACCGCTCCCATCGGGGACATACTCGGACGACAACACGCCTGGGCGAAGGGTCAGGACGCCGAAATCGACCAACAGACCGCCTGTGCGTGTGTGTGTGTGTGCGTTTTTGAACATGTCAGCACGAGATAGCGATGGTCTCGCTCACCGTTGCGGTACTCTGGTAGACCGGTCATGTCTTCTAATCCGTCGAATCGCCATCCCAGCAGTTTCTGAATGGGTTCGATGAGACTGTACGTGATCCAGCCGGTGAGCTTGTGGAATGGGACGAAGGCATTGGATTCGGGTTGGCCAGGTTGGCGAAGTGCGGGACAGGGCCAGACGTCCCCGAGGGGGATACCGTCCAATGTGAGTCTGGATGGCCAGATGGGGGAGAGGCTGTCGATGAGAACGGACCACAGCGCGGCGATGTGCACGCGTCGCGTGGAACCCTCCAACTTGGACTGCGCCTCGAGGAAATCTGTGTGTTGGAGACGTGTTGTGAGACCATTTCGATTTCGCATCCCGTCATGACAGGCGGGTCGGGGCGCGCACGAGGCCGCAACGAAAAAGAGGGGAAGCAATGAATGACGCACGGGGGGGTGAATAGGTGATGAGGGATGTGAACTCAGTCAAGGTCACTTACCCAACATGTTTCCCGGTCTGGCGTCTTGTCCGAAAATTTGGGGGTGCGATGTGAGTGCGGTGCTGAGATGAACGAGGAGCGCGGTCCGGCCTTGGAGACCGACCATCGGGTTCGCGGCGTTGACTTGCATCGCCTCGGCAACTTTATCAACGTTGATGCGAGCGAGTCCTTGTGCTGTTTTTCATCGCGGGATCATTTAGCGTCATCATCCGACGATCGCGAAAGAAGCAGTGAGCATGGTAGAAAGAGGGGGGGGGGGGGACGTACCATCTACGCGATGAGGCTGTGAGTCAGACCCCGAGAAAAACCCTGCGAGGAACATGTGCAGGCTCGCGACGCCGAGGCCTTCCGAGCGCGTAAACGTGTTGTGCCCCGCGCCGGGTTCAGTGTACGTCCAGTCGTTTCCGGCGCCGGCGTCGAGGAGGACGGAGACGAGGAAGAGATCGAGGATGCGTTTGCATTGTTCGGTGGTGTCGACGCCGGCGGTGTCCCATTCTCGCAGCAAGGGCGCAATGCGGGGCCGGCCGGCATCGAGATGGCGCCATCGGCCGTGAGGCGGTATCTGTGGGGAGACGTGAACACGAACGTCATCGGACGATGATCCCGGTTCTTGTGTCAAAGGTTGGGCTCCGCGACGACGACGTGCATCCGCATCCGCATCATCCGCATCAGTGACGCGTCTGGCGGGCAAAAGGGTGGCGGGCGGGACCGGGAACGCCCGGCCCAGCGAGGCGGGGAGATCACTCACGGTATCCAGCGCGTTCGCAAAGTCTCTCTAATCAAGGGTGTATCAATTCGGCGGTCGACCAAGCGGACGGAGGGGATGGCCAAAAGAGAGACACGGGACACGGGACGTACATACCTCCATGATGGCCGCACAAAACGCAATCACTGCGTCCAGCTTTCCAGGGTCGTAATCAAAGTACTGCAGCGCACCCTTTTTCGCGAGATCGTGGACTTGGGCACACCGTGATCTGATGGCTGGAAGGGTACGCAGGAAGATTGCCTGCACACGAGGCGCATCCTGGGTGCATGACAGCACCGACATCGATTGGTGTTTGGATTGTACGTATCAGAGAAGAAGAAGCGGAATACGGTGTCTGGTAGGAGGTACTCGTCACTCGATCCGGGTGCAAGGCAGTTTCAGCGTCGAGAAAATCGAGTGGCGTTGTCCTCGCTGGGCAGGTGCCTTTTATGGCGACATACGCCCCTGGCAAAGTAGAGTCTCGTGACCTAATCGGCTGGGTGGGGCATGCATCTGTCTGCCCACATGCGTCGCACGCACTCCTGACGTGTTCACCGGCGAATGCCTTGGCAGCGTCGTCGTGTGCGGTGCGGTGGGTCTCACACCACCATCGACTCCCTCCCGCGGACCACCACCCACTGCGGCCTCGATTCCCGCTGGCTCCCCAAAGTCAGACAGACCTGACCTCGATGTCAGGGAAGGCTCCGATCAGCGTTATGACGCCATTTGCAAAACCAGCTCCATCACTTTCCCCCCACCCTCAACCTGAGTCCTTTTTACGCTCCCCAGATGATCATTGGTTTCTCGCCACGTGTCTCTCTCACCTGCAAGCCTCCCCTCGTTGTCAACGCGCGGCACGAAACGCGACCATCATCATCAGATCGAACATCGTCCCACACACACACGGGAAAAAGAAAAGAAAAAGTGAGCCTCACGTCTGGGACAGGGGAAAAATTTAGAATAATAGACATCATTGATACATGATACAGCACGAGGCAGGAACGACGAGAGCCAAGAACAAAGGGAAAGGGGTGGTGGCACAAAAGAGGGAGTGCAAGACACCTTCTATGAAGACGCTTGCTGTCGCGCGCAATGAGGGCATATCTGATCCCTCTTTTGGCCGACTTTGGGTTGGGCCCGACCCATCCTAGCGGAGAGAGAGGACGTGTCAGCCACAACCATCCCGCGACACACTGCACGAACGGACATTTGCGAGCACGTCGACGGGCAGCCAATACATGGCCGCACATGCTGAGCGCTATACCGACATCGATTGGACCCGCAATCGACCTGGGCAAACAGCACTTTGAGCAACACGCGCAACGACGCGCAAACGTGAGTAGACAACCACCTTGCTGTCCGTGTACGGCTCCTTGTGTCCGCAGGTGAACTCGATGCATTGCGTTTCGCGGTAGCACATTGCTGATTCTGCTCTCCCCCCCCCATGCTCGAGTCAGAAACACGCGACGAGGCAGGAAAAAGAACGAGCGCACGCGTTTAGGATAGATTAGGATAAGTTCAAGTAGACGGGGGCGTGCAAAGGAGACGTGCGTGTGGATGAGACAATGGCGTAGCTCGTTGAGACGATGCGACCAGCGTTGGGACCCAAGCTTTATACCTTTGGATTCCGGGCAATCAAGAAGTGGATCTCGGTTTTGCCCCAGCCCCAGTTCTCAAGAGCCCTCATCCACTTGGGGATCTTGTACGACGTGCGGGGTGGGATTTAATGTTGACACGCAGGGCAGTTTCGTGTGCACCAAACGGTCGATCATCATCCATCTGATGAGATGCCCAGATCCGAGCCCTTTTAGAGGGTCGGGGTATCATATACGAACACAACCCTGTCCTGACACCCGATAGCGAATTTGCGATCGCGGAGTCCCAGCCCTCGGGATGGAGCAAGCCACTGAAACTAGTTCCGCACCGAAACACCTTCGGGTCTTCCCATTCCCGTCTTTCGCGACGCGTACAGCAAAAACACCCCGGCCTAGTTCCACTTTCACTGCAGAGAAATGGTGCTCGTGAGGGAAGGCAGGGGAAGCGTGGAAAAGACGTGCAACCCCGTCAAAGGAAATGATGCGGCATGTCAGTTTACGTCCAGGATGTCGAACCGGTTACATCTAAAATGAATCCGGCCACCGAACCAGGTCGTCTCTAGCGACGCAGAAACGGCGCCAAACTATATCGGGATTAAAGATTATTCGCACAACTCCCGCGACCGGCGAGTCTCCACTCGTGAAAGCAGGGCAGCGCTCATGACCGCCCGCAGCGGCGGCGCGGATGGAGGGGCACATGACTGCAGCCGCAAAAGAGGGCCCAAATGGAGCGACCATGAACCCAGACCATGACCCCAAGTTCGCCGTGAGGGTCTTGCCGACAAGGACGGCTCAAAATAGAGGCAATGCCCTCACACGTAGGGCAAACACATCAACCCAAGCACCAAGGGCAAATCTGTCATCGTCGGTCTCAGAACATGGCTCAAAAGGGGCGTGTCATCTAGCGTATGAAAATACCCAAACGCACAGCTAAAGACGCTTTCTGGGGTCAGCTTGGTGGGCAGGCGGGGAACAAGCTCCGACCTTGACAAATTAGACTGGGTGGTACTGTTTCGTGCTGGTTTTAAGTTTAGGCTGATGGCGCGCAGCGTTTCCAAAAGTCATGCGCCAGCCACTCGCCAGGGATGCGTGTCGCTGAAAGACCCCGTTCGAAAGCGATGCCATTCGGCGTGCGGGTCAAATACCACAGTTCTTTGACACCCAAATGACGCAAGTAGTCTCGCATTCGTGGGTAATTTTCTCCCACGCGATGGGGTCCATGACTGTCATCGGAGAGGGCGAGGCGACCACCCAGCTCAAGGATCAACTATGGACACCCATGAGGACATGAACGAAAAGGCGATCTTGGCCCACGCACTTGAGCGACGTCCTCTCCGGGATAGGACGTCTGCCAACCCTTCCTCAAGGCGGCCGCGTTGACTTCGAATAAAGCGCCATACTGAATGGCGTATTTAACGTTTCGTTTTAATTTGTCCCATGCGTTCGGAAATTCGGAGAAACGCAATTCTGGGTTGTAGAGTCGGCACAAATCGAGGTGACCAATAATTTCCGGGCGAAAACGTTCCAACAAACGGTAATGCGCATCAAAGTACGTCGACAGGAATTTGTCCATGCGACCGTTTGCCGTGGCATTCATTTCAGCCACCACATCTGTGACAGTGAAGGTATGCAGCGCCCTCTCGAACGAGGCGTGATCAAAGTCGATGGGGATGGCGTTGACGTGATGGACTGAGCCAACGATGTATTCAATGCGGCCTGAATGTTCGCTGAGAAGGGTACGCAAATTTTCCAGATCTGTGTTCGTGATGAACTCGGTCTCTAAACCGACCAGGAGGGTGATTTGGGAGGCGTAGGCTGACTTGAGCCTGTGGGCTTCGACCAAGAAGTCTGTGAATTGCTGTATCAGGAAACGAGGGGACAACCCTGCCTAAACGCGAGGAAAATGAGTCGAGTGCGAGCAGGGTTTAGGCAAAGAAGGAACCTCTTCTGGATACAAATCATCCTGCCGATACCGTGGAACATGTTCGGTGAGGCCATAGACCTCGAAACCCTGCCTGATGGCTTCCAAGACGACCTCCTCAAGGGTTCCCGAGGCATGCCTGCAGAACTGACCAGAGTGTGAGTGGTGACTGAAAGGCATATCATAGACATCGATCGAGCAGTAAGTAGAGCGCCGTCGCATCTGTTTGAAAACTCGAGGGCACACTTCTTACGTAATTTCACCGGTCAGAGGGACGCTCGCTGGTCTCATGACTCTCTGGGCCATCTGAAAGGTTTGAACATGTCCGCTCTAGCAGCATCTTTCTACAATAAAGTGAGCCCCGCCTTTTGATGCGTACTGCTCCT
The DNA here is from genome assembly GCA_038091115.1 of Rubroboletus rhodosanguineus. Lineage (NCBI taxonomy): Eukaryota > Fungi > Basidiomycota > Agaricomycetes > Boletales > Boletaceae > Rubroboletus > Rubroboletus rhodosanguineus. Next base: position 16,167 of record JBBPNW010000272.1, read on the forward strand.
ACCCCTGCTTTTTGAAAATCGGAAACCTAACGACCTGCTTCTTCTCGCCCTGAATGTTCACACTCCGCTTGCCGGCGCGAGGGCAAAATGAAGTACCAGATGGGGTTGATCTCTCCTTGTACTGGTACTACCCTCCAACAGAAAACTCAGCTGGTTGACTGTAACCGTCAAAGATACCTTTTCATTAATTTGCGGGGAATAAGATCAGAAACACATACGGTAGGGGTGCCCCGTCGTGAGGCTCTTGTCATAGGGCTAGACCTTCTAGACGACGAGGGCGTTGGAAACACACTTCCAACTCCCCTCCCCCTGGTGGACGAAGAAGCCGTCCGAACCTGTGGCGCCACAGGCTGCCTATGCCACCCCATCTGGGAGCGCACCCATCCCAACCATGTCTGCATCGCATCCGACTGCTCTCGCTCTTGGCGCTTCCGCTCAAAGGCCGCGCGGTAGCGTTCATAAGACTCGCGAAATGATCGATCCACGCGAGAAGAGAAAATCAGCTCACCACGAGGGTTCGCCGCAGGGGGGATTGGGGCGATGGGTACAGACGTGCCGCGGTCGGCCGGCGACGAGCGTGATGATCGTGCCAGAGACCGACTCCCGGATTCGTCTGATCGTTCTGGCCGTGGAAAAACAAGGGTGAACGGATTCAGGGAAATCTTCGACCGTAACGGTCGTTTGCGGACGTTGAGGTACATGTTGAAGGACCGCAATGCCTTGTTTGCGTGAAGGACGTAGCTTCGAAAACGTTCATGATCAGAATGTTCTGATGGGATTCAAAGCAGTGCTTCATACCGATTGGCGTACGCAATCTTCTCCGAGTACATCCCACTCGCAAAGAAGAGGAGCAGGGTCGTGATTGCAACCAACAACAGACCAGACGCAAAGTACGGATGTGGTTTCACGCTCCTCACCGTCCCATACACTTCCGGGAGAATATGCCGAAGGACGTAGGTATAGGGTATGTCTAGGAATGACGTCTGCAGTAGGACTTCGGATAAGAGGAAGCCAATGACGAGGACGAGGTGGAGCAGGAACACTGCCTGGCGTTCAGCTCAGGGACGCGGCGAGAAACAAGGGTGCTTACATTGATACCGTGACTTCCTGCGCTGCAGGGATGCAGCGTTGGTCTTCAGTCTCTCTTCGAAAAAGAGCAGGTCACGGTAGGTCGCCGGGTCATTTGGAGGGTGAAAAGAAGGGCGCGAGTGTGACGCACTCCCTCGCGCCATTCATTCGGACAGCTGCTTTCGGGTCGAAAGATGTGTCGATGGCTGATCTTGTTCAAGATACAGATACAGTTGCTGTCTGATACCAGCTCGCTCGGGGGCAAACTTGCTCAATGCCACGGCAGACCCAGCGTCGAGTGCTGCTAACGGGAACCGGACCGTCGAAGGGACTGTTTTATGTCTCACGTGACCACCCCAGCCATACAAATGGAGACGCGATGTGCAGCGTGTCCACCGTGAGGCAGCTTGTTCTGCATCCCCGGAGTCATTTCCAGTCAGCCATCCGAAGCGTCCGCGGGTCTTATTTTTTTTTTTTTCTATTATTTCTAACACCAGCTTGCCCATGACGGTCGTCCTGCTGGCTTCAGTCTCTTTATTTGCGCTGGTCGTCACTGGTCGCCCAATTCTGTCAGACGCTGACCTCCGTGACTTGTAAGTCTCCTCGTGTTGGATCATGCTGTGGACACATGCTCGACGGCTATTTGCATCCGAAGGGCTCCTACCTCGTCTACACTCCAGACTGCCGTCCAGGCGGTGTTCCGAATCGATCCAGGGTCAGTCTTGCGTCACAGGGCTCGCAGTGCTCACTGACGTGGTTGGCCTTGCAACGTGTACAGTCCAGATGACCTCAAACTCGACGCTGCTCGATTCCAGGCTCAAAAATCAAAGCCACAGATCGAGTATCTCTCCAAGCTTGACGCGGACAGCATCGCCTCGTTTGAAGTTTCGCCCGGGGCAGAGCCTTCTTCGTTCGAGGCTCTCTTGGGGGAGACCGCAGACAAGGAGGATGCGTTCGACACCCACAACGAAGCTGGCGACTCGCCCGCGGACCGCGTTACCGACGAGACGTCCAGTACGCCGCTTGTAGTGTTGGCGTTCTCCTGCGTGGCTGCGTTTTTAGCGTTAGCTTGCATCGCGTTGATGCTGTACATCGTCAAGTCCCTGCGATCCCAAGTGCTCGCATCGAAGAGAGCATGGGAATTACTCCCCCGTTTCTGGCGGCGTCTCAGGCCCTCCGTCTCCCAGGAGAACACGAGCGCAGCAGCCAAGGAACACCTCTCGAGCAGAGGTTGTCTGCTACTTGAGACATCAATCGGGGAACAAGGCCCCCTGCATGCTACAGATGGCTCCGTGGAGAGGCATGACTTGCATGCAAAAGATAAACCCCTCTATCTCGATACCGTGTCGGACATGGAATCGGAATGGGACGATGTTGATGAAAAGTACCAGGATGCGCTTGACACGACGCCTCTGCCACTCGTTCATGACCTCCCATCTGAGGAACACGGGTCTCACCCGTCTCATTTCAACAACCCCCCTTTGCCATCCTTGGAGTCCTGCCCACCCGATCAGCCGAGAGGTGATCGCAGTGCTCCTCTGATGCACGAATTATGTTCCTCCCGACCAGATTGGTCGGTCCGCGCGATTGACTCGCCGGTGCTTGGTCTATCCTCGCGGGAAGGTGGTGGTGTTGATGCCACCCCGCAGCCGCTCATGCACCCCCACCGTCGTGCTTACCGTGCAGCCGTGCCCGAATTTGACATTGCGCTCGCGATGCAACTTCGTCCCGGTCTCGGTATTGGCGCGGATTCCGCATGGATGGTTCGTTTCCTGATGGCTATCTTTGGATGGTTTGCAGTCGCCTTGACGGGCAATGCTCGGTAGACGACCTATGAACATCACCCCCGGTCGAACATGATCTGACTACTCGGTGGGTCAGCGTTGTTGACATGCGTTTCTGCTAGGCCGCTGCTCATCATGGATGCATGACGACACCCATTTTATGCTTGACTCTTGGATCGATCCTAGCTTTTCTCCTGCCCCCCCTTTTTTTCTCGCTTCTACCCCCCGTCTCGTTCTCTACACATTCCCGTCCCGTCATGCCGTCCTTTGTTCACCTTTCATTTCTCGTTTTCCACAAGTTGCATCCTACTCATACGCACACACAACGCCACAACGGAATTATCGCTCGTAGAGAAAAACTGTTTCCACCGCACGGTTCTGCATGCATCATCGTCCTTGATCTGGAATTTTATACACGCTGGACGAGTGATGCCTAACCGATCGATTGGCTTTAGGTACTGATGGGGGTCACCAGGTACATATGGTACATACATACTTGACAGGGTAGGGGTTTGCGCTCCGTCACGACGTTTCACTCGTAATCACCGTCGGGTAGTACCATGACACGGACACATCCAGTTCATGCTCAAGTTCCGTTCCGTCTCTCGTTCGCTCGCCTCGGTGCCCTCGGCAATGCTCTGCCAAATTTGAGCTCGGCCCGTGTCACGTTCTTCAAAGGCCTCATGGGAGGTGTCCCAGAGCGATCCACACACTACGACAACGTTGTCATACTGGGGACTTGAAGGGACTCGTTGATCGAATGTTACAGTCGCTAGAACAGTGAACACGATCGTCGAGGGTCACGCCAAGCATTCGTGAACATGGATGACGAGCAGAACATCGAGAAACGTACTACGTTCGCGAACACACTGGCAAACATCTGAATCACCACCGGGACCAAACGTCCATCGTACCGAGTCAGTGCTGACCAAGCCCATAGCAGACGACGCGTCTCGACGCGCCCATCCACGTGAACAAGGCTGTTGACATATGGACGACGACCTCGAAGCCCCCCCCCCGGTATGACAAGTGACAACGTTGTCGCAGTGTGTGTGGAAGAGGTTCGCGTACGTGTTGAGAGAGAGAGTGGTGATCCAAGTCAAGATTGGCGAGCGCGCGGACGTTTGCTTTGCGTTCTTCATCACCAGCGGTTCGGTTCCACTCATCCTGATCCCGCGCTTCGTCGTGGTCTTTGTCGGCAGCGGGTTGGCCTGGGTCCGTCCTGATCGTGCCTTTCGTCTGGGCCCAGTGACCGTGCTCTCCGTCGACGGCGGGTTGGCCAGAGTCAGGTTCGTCATTGAGCGCGTCATCCGATGACATGTCCCAATCTCCGAGTCATTCGAGTTGGTTGACGTTGGGACCTCGGCTAGGCTAGATACACATGACGTGGGCACCCGTCAAGCGATGGAAACGGACCTGCCACGGCTCTGGAGAGAGTGCGGGGCGCCTTTGGGGCCTTTTATCGGGCCGCTGGTCGGTTTGGACCTATGAGAGCGGGTCCAGGGCTGCTGATCTCGGGGTTGATATGGATGGTGGCCTCGGGTGTCTGCAGCGTCGCGAAACTTGAAGGCACGAAACGCTTCGCGCTTCGGAGCGCCCTGCAAGTCGATCGTATCATCGCCAGCCTTTTCGCGCAGATGTCGTCGCCTGGTTTTGATCGTAGTCAAGGCTCTACGAACGCCGTTGCAATATCTGCGACATGCGCGCCTAGGTTCCGACATCAAGCCAAATCAAAGTGCAAGTGGAATGAGAGAATGATTTGTTGCATTCAAGTTGCATCGCAGAGAACATGACGAGTATCTAGGCGCTACGCCGCATAGGTGCGGCACACACCTATGTTGAACATGATTTGGCTCAGTTTTGCATTATGTATATAGCATCCGATACAAAACGAATAGCTACTCTAAATGATTACCGTTTTTCATTGGGACTCATTCATGGACAAGACGGCTATGGATTGCTATGTCTCCGTCTACCTTCCACCCTTCTCCGAAAAGTTATCTGCTGTTGAATCTCCCATGCAAACAATTCTTGCAGATACCCAAATCCCATTGGACACCCACTGAATGGATAGGGGCCATTGTTCATCATGATCCCCAACAGCGGTACATTGTTACAGAAGCTTCCCAGTTCAAGGAATGGCAGCCGTCACCAGACTGTCCGCATGAATATGTCACCCTGGTCGTCCAGCCATGTCCCGGCCAGCTACAGCCTCCTGAGGCACCGTTTGTTGTCAGGGTGTCCCGCACCATCCGAGGGGTCTCTTGGCTTGCCCGCCTTGGCATCTATGGCACCGCAGACGACACTATCTCGATTCTTGGCGATCATGGTATAGGTAACATTCCACATCGACGGGTCAATCACCTTATGTGGGAAGCTGGTCGAGCGCCGACCCTTGCTGAAGTTTCCGTACTCATCGACGACATCCATCAGTGCATGCCGCACTACAGCCTACTCGCGACGTCGTGCTATTCGTTCGCTCGTGCAGTTATAGAGACCATCCATAGTGCCTACAACGGAATGTGGGAACAAGATAGGCCGCGCTTTCTCACACGTCGCTCATATCTGCGTTGGATCATTCCAGCGGGTGCTACGAGAGCACAGACCCTGGCTAGGCACGTCGCTGTGACACACATCAACGACAGACGCCTTTGGGGTGGTGGCGAGTCCTTTTATCTTCCATTAACTTCTTGTCACTGAGACGTATATCTCACAGTACCACCACCACCACCACCACCACCACCTTCACACACGGACGCGTCAACAGCGGGCGCTGTTGACGC
>JBBPNW010000273.1:0-21787 GCA_038091115.1 Rubroboletus rhodosanguineus
CGAACATCGAAGGGCGAACGGATTCTATAACGAGAGTGACGCCAAAAATTCTGCTGATGGGCAACGGTGATGTGCAAGGTATTGCGAGATGCAGGAGAGCGAATTGGAAACGGATTTGTGCACGAAGCCTTGAATCAAGTGGTATGATGCGCCGTGAGTCTAATATGGGGGTTTTTTGAATTCGTCATTGATAGCCTGTGCTTCAGGATCGAATTCGTCGCCTTGGATAATTCTTCCCGAAGCATCATACTCTATGTCCGGGCGATTTACAAGAGAATTCATCTAATGAACCCCATCGAATTGGTCAGCAAGGTCACTCACTGCGTTTGGAGGACAAACCTGTATGTGGACGCTATCCCCTTGTTTCACAGAGATGTGGTGTGGAGGCGCAGAAAGTGGAGGTGTGCGGAACGCAACCGTTGACTGAGCAGTGGAACTATGTAACAAATGTGTCAGGAGAGCAAAAGGTGCATTTTCCAATATACAGACGTAAATCCCTCTGTGCCATGGAAACTAAAGTTTGTCAATCTCCGGACCACTCGGCAAGCCACGATCTGACTCAGAGAGTTAGCTTAGATAGCACAAAGTGATTCGATCGGTCTCCTTACAGTAGATGCAATTGCAGCAGGAACATTTGCGATGATGGACATAACCGCATTCAGGTTTAGCAGCATGAAAACCTATAATTAAGGCCAAAATCAGTCAGAACGGTACCGGATAGTGACACAGAACATCATGGATTGTACCCACCGTCGCAAGGAGGTTGGCCAGGAATCTGCAGACGCAGGTGTGTTAGCTCTACTTGAATCCAACTTATTCAGGTGCATGTATGCAGGCTTACGCGATGACGAAGTAGATCAACCCGTCACCGAATATTAGGTTGATGAGTTTGGACCGACCATTAGGAGGAAACGCAAGTTTCCAGCCAGTCAAGCACAAGACTGTGAAATCGAAAACCATGGAATATATGAAGCTGATAGCAAGGATTTGGTTGTCGGTGTACGTAATGACACATGTGCCTTGAATCCAAGCAGCCTTGAGAAGAATCCCTAAGGGATGAAATATGTGAATGCCCAATGCGCTTTCAAATTACTCACCATGCAATAGCAACGACCAGTGGCCAAGGATGATTAGGATGAGGAGGGTCACGACATACTTATTCTGTAACCACACGGCCATCCTGAGGAGTGTAAGAAATGATGTATTGAGATCTCAGTTGAGACCTACGTTCTAATCGAGAGGTTGATACTCGCCAGGCCGATGGCGGCATTGCCAAATACCTGGTTGAACGTATACAGACCCTGGCAGTCTATTTTTGTCCTGACGTTGAGGGCAATGGCGCTACTTGAAGCTTTAATACCGGCACCACGCAGATTGAAGAGAAATCAGACTTACATTCCAATGAGGGCGAGTAATAAACAGTAACGACCCGCAAAATAAAATATCTGGGGTGGGTTTGTCACCAAGAGGCCATTGGTGATGGACGGACAATCCTACCAATGGCCATTTGAACTTTCTCTTTCCAGAGAGAAACTGCCAATCGAAGTTCAGTGAGGTGACAAACTCCCATCTAGAGATACCGTGAGTGCGTGTATGCGGGGGTTCGAAGCATGACTTACATGTAGATACCCAAGAGGGCATGCATAAAATTATTAAAGGCGACTAGCGACGACCTTGGTCAGTACGGGGAACCTATGGGGTATCCTGACTCACCGACGTCGGCCTGTATCTCGGCTTGAGACTGCCAGTCGACCATTAGAGGGTGTATCGGCGGCGAGGGAGAGGGGCTGATATGACGGGCGCTGGTGGAGACCACTCTTAAGGCTTTAAAGGGCGGCCGTTACGTCGGCGATGGCGTTTAGGTGAGCCCTTGCTAATCATTTTTACCCCGTGTCGGTGCCTGTTTGAAGGTTGGAATAGAATGGAAAGGCGATTGCCAAGTACTGGTGGACATATCCTCCGAGGTTCCTAAATTCGATACTGGTGCTTCTTTGATGGCAGACAGGTCGCCGACTGCTTAATTATGTACTTCGAAGGCTCTCTTCCAAGTTCCTTGTTGCAACCTGCAAAGCACGTCAGCGGATCATGATAATTGTACCAGTCCTTGCCGTCGTAACAGATCCAAACCTCCTCAGACCGACGTACCAGGGACTTGCCAGGGACACCAAGTCTGAGACCAGTGATGGGAGGACACCTGGCGAAAAAGGAAATTAAGAATCCGAGTTCGCTCGAAGCCCTGTTTCGCGGATCGGCCGAGGAGGCGGCGGGTCACCGAATCAAAATTAAAGAGTTGTGTTGCGTCTGGCAGTGGTCTTTTTCGACGCTCGCAGGGCCCAATTGTATTTACCATCTCCGACCCGGGATCAATCGACCATGAACTTTCTTGAAAACACGTTGTTCCTTCGCTATCATCTCACTTTTTATCTACTCCACAAGGGATGTTTGATGTATTTATGGACACTACGTAGCGATTGAGGCTGAGCCAGAGCGCCCATCCCACGCTACGACCAACTGGAGCTCGGACCCCTGCTTTTCTGTGATCCACGCATCAATTTCGGTGGTACTTGTAGTCGGCAACATGTGGCAAGGGTGTGACATTCCGTGACTCTCGCAGCCTTGGGAGTCGTGGGAAGACGTGTGGATGCGTGGATGCATGCTGGAGGGGGTCACTAGAACTACTTGTACAATGTCGGTGATCTCTGAAAGCTCAGCGCTCAGCGCTCAGGCCCAGCACGAGTCTCGGATCCGGGGTACTTGAATCCCTAGAGGTCGAACAGGCACAGTGGACTTTCTCATAATGCGGCCCATAGCGTCGGGAGCGACAAATGTTGATACACTATGAGATTAATGCGTTATTAATGTGCATTTTGGCGAGAACGCGCGAGCGCAGCTCCTCAGCGCTATCAGCTAATATACTACTAGCTAATGGGGCATAGCCCAATTCTTGTGTGCAAACGATACCGACCGTAATGTTATTCAGCTTGTTGCTGCTTCCAGTTGAAACTTGAAAGATATGACTGCTCTGAGTTGTAAGACGAAGATAGGCATCGATCGCTAGCTAATACTCTTATCAGTCACGGCATGTGCGTGAATACCTGAATTTTATCAATCTAAGGCGAGGTCGAGGTGAGGTGAGGCAGTGTGAACCTCAAACTTCGGTTCAGGACTTGAAGTACACCTCACCTCGCGGCAGCACTGGCGAGAAAGTCGACTGTACTTACTATTCCGAGCCCGTTACCAGACGTGCACCCTGAAACATCGACGGTTGAACTTCCAAATTTTCCGTTACCTTTTTTTAATTTGATCGTTGGATGCCCCCGTGGCCTGGGTAGGCTCGCCAGAGTCCACCGGGAGCAAGATGAAAATATCGTTAGGCTGGGCTATCGCAAATGTTGGCAGATCGGGTCTTATCATGGTCTCCAGTGATGGGTCTGCTGGATCAATCCGCTGAAGTTGGCAACCAGTTCTTTTTTGATTGATCGCGAAACTCGTGAGTCGTATCTCGGTTTCTTGGCTCCCGCGTCTAATTCTTCGTAGGTAAGCATTTCTAGTTTTACTCGGGAACGCCACGCCGAGGAGGGAGTCTACGCCCCCGTCGATGCTTCGGTTTTCTAGACCTGGACTCTCCTCAGACTGCCCAAGGTCCTGACCAAATCAGTGTCTCCCTTGAAATGAGAAGATTTCAGATATTGTACTCACGTCCTGACATCTTCCTTCTAAGCCAAAGCTACTTACTGTCACTTGATCATTATCACGAGACATGTCGTTAGAGAGTGTGTGTTCGGTTTATTCCAAACCCTTCAAGGTGTCGATGGTTGATAAGTAGCAAATTTTTGGGGTCACTCAAAGTGCCAACAGCCAACGGGCGTCTCTGTTTGCACGACTCTTCCCGTAGTATCAAATTGAGAGTGGCGGCAACAACCTTGTCGATATTTCGGTGGGCATTTGCCGAAAAAATCAAGTTCACTCGAATCACGAACGCAGAAGAAACCTTACCCAGTAAGGTGATTTTGATTTCTTCACTGAGAACCGAGTCGAGAACGTCGTAGGTAGGTTCAATTGGACGCGTCGAACCTAGTGCGGCGTGGACCAGCGGAGATTACGTTGGTCGTCAGAAGGCAGGCCAGCAAGGAAGGTCGCAAGAATGATCGCGACGCCTTCGGACTACCAAGCGTCATGTTGCATGAGCACCGTCTAGTGATCATGCCCGTTTCTTTCAAAGAAAAGAGACTTGAGTACTAGGCATTCCAAGCATTGGAAGCCGCTTCAGAATTTTGCGGTGTTAGATCAGTGCGGCCCTTGATTTCAGTGCAGACTCGGACTCGGAGGTGAGTGAAATCTCAGCTTGGTGATGGTGGATGTATAGGAACTACCCTCGATCGAGCGCAGTTTCTCCTCCGTGTAACCATCTTGGTGCCGTTAAGCAACGCGCCGGGGATGTTTGGCACTGGTATTATCACCGCGCGTTCGGCTTCCTTGAATCGAATGTCGTCATGGTGTGTTATTCACTGAGGGCGCCCTTGACGGACACAGAAGCGTACCAAGGAGCAAGTACTTATGGGGTAAATCGACGGAGAGTTTTTAATGCAGGCCTCTTGGTGAATTTTTTCATCCTGCTTTTCCTTCCTTGTTTCAAGTGCCCTTCGCGGCTTGGCCACTCGTTCACTTGCACGCACTCTATTTGGTCCAAATGACTAACTGGCAGTCCCTTGTGGAACTTTCAACGGACTTACGTGAGTTGGTGGATCTATCAACTTGATACATCTGCTAAGTAGGAACTATTTTGCAGTGGTTTTCGACAGACTGATGCATGCGTTGCTGGGTCTGTACGGGTAAGCCCAGACTGCCGAGCACCTCAGATCTCAAGTTGAGAACACCTTTGCCAGGTGGGAGATCATGCTTACCATCGATTTCGACTGGGCAGTTATTTCCGGGAAAAGAAAATTTCGTTGGCCCCTTGTAAGTTGTTGTAACGAAAAAAAGTGCAAATAACGATAATCTATTGTAGATTTTCTACTTCGCCGGACGATATCTGTTGTTATTCGCGATGATCGGAATGTAAAAGGAGTTCTTCCTCGTCTCGAGCATAGTTGACTCGCATCGCAGATTGATTTCTCTTGACACACCGACGTTAGTCTGACACCGTTGTTCCTGCTGATTGTACTCAAAGGGAAAACACAGAAAGGTCAATTGCCAGGCCCTGTATGTGTTCAACCAGGTTCGTTGTCACTCCGACAAAGGAGTGGGGGAAACAATTTACTTTCTCCAAGCTTGCCGGTGACTCCGCACTGGGTCTGGCTAGTATCAATCTTTCGCTTCGCACGCAAGTTTTTGCCAGCCCTCGTCCTATATGGCGCTCATGCGATCACCGCAGTATAGCAATTTGGTCTCAAAACAAGTGGGTAGTTGGCATCATAGTCCTTCTTATCCTCGGGCACTGGTCCCTTATTTTGCAAGGTGTGTGAAAGCATTTTGGATACTCCAACACATGCCGATATCAGTACTAGGTGTACTACTTAAGGTGATCTGGGTCCAAGGTGTTGGCTGTACAATCGTCAAGAGTAACACGACCATCCTCGCCGCTACATTTATCTATTCCATGAGTTTCGATCTTATTGTTCTCTGCCTGACTGCGTACAAATTAGCGTGGACCCGGCGCATATCTGGCACTTCCGGAATTCACAGCAAGCTGGTTCGCATGGTATTCTCCGACGGACTAGTTTACTTCATCCTTGCGTACGTTCTTCGCGCCCTCGCCGAGTCATTAGCACTTATGTATGGGCAGTTTCTTGGCAAACCTGTTGGCTACGATATTCATGATCATCGACCTAAATGCCGTCATGGGTGTCATATTCAATGTTCCCGCGGCCATGGCCTCGACGGTATGTTTTCATATCATCGTCATTAGACGCACAGAAGTTCTTCTGTTCTACCACAGATCATGGCTTCGCGCGTAGTCCGTCGACTCTATAACTTCAATCTAGCTATCCCTGAGGTATAGTAAGCAATATGTTATTACCTGTTAACCACCTGTTCATTTCGATCACTCAGTCATTCAGATGAGAGGTCGGGCGGAGTGGTATTCGGGAATCCACCCCACCCACGCGCTAGGTCCGCGAGAGAGCCCGCAGCTATTCATGTAGAAGTAAGTAAGTGGCCATCACAACCGCTACAGTCACTTCAATGTTTACACCGGCAGGTAGACACGCACCGTCAAACACATTCGCTGTCCGACGTCCCACAGTACCCCATGAAGCCTAGCAGTGACTTTCTGTCCCTCAACGATCACGGGGAACACGCCAAGGTCGCTCATGTGCTCTGAGTGTTCTATAATCCACACGAGTCAGCTCCGTGTAGTGACCTTCCTAAAACAACACCTGAAGTATGCGTTCAGCTTGTTATGTGTATCTTTGTGATGCGCTATACTTAAGTAGAATTCTTGTCATTCCTTTGAGCTTCAACATTCCAATCCAATCGTTTTGAATCCGTGTCCAGCGAAGTTTCGCTTTGAATCACCGACAAAGATCATAAATGAGATATGAATGTCGTGCTTTGTTGCATGGATTTCGTCACGATGTCGTCAATAGAGTGCTCGTAGACCACACATTGCAGACAACTGTTACACGCGTCAAGACAGCTTGGAGTAAAAACGGATCAGCCGGGCCGTTCGCCCGCAAGTACCGTGTGTGACTGTGACTATCTGTGACGTACGTGTTTGACGCGTCTTGTTGGTTGGCCGTTTCCTTGGCCATTTCGTTGTTCCCCCTAATCAGGACGAGATTTGACACGATGCCGCTCGTTCGCATAGAGCTATCCAACTTCAAATCGTATCGGTGAGTCTCCACGCAGTTTATCGTTCGTACAGTGTGACATATCTTTACAGCGGTCACCAAGTCATTGGCCCATTCAAGAACTTTACCTCTATCATCGGTCCAAATGGCGCTGGAAAGTCCAATCTCATGGATGCCATTTCTTTCGTGCTCGGTGTAAAGAGTGCCCAACTTCGAAGTAGCCAGCTAAAAGACTTGGTTTATCGAGGTCGGCGCCTCGCGCGGGGTCCCACTGACGGGTCGGAGGATACTCGGGATCAAGACAACGCGCAAGACGACAGCGAGGGAGGAGAGGGCCAAGGCGAGGGAACCGCAAAGAAAGCTTGGGTCCTTGCCGTATACGAGGGGGAGAATAAGAAAGAATGGCTCTTCCAGCGCACGTGTGTCTCTCGTGTTACCCTTGCCTCCGCTCGTGCATCTCACCATCTCATAGCATTTCTACCACTGGTGCATCCGAATATCGTCTCAATGATAGGGTTGTCACGTATACTGCCTACAATGCTGCGCTCGTCTCGCACAATATCCTTGTCAAAGCAAAGAACTTCCTCGTCTTCCAAGGAGATGTAGAAGCCGTCGCCTCCCAATCACCACGAGAACTTACACGTCTCATCGAGCAAATCTCTGGTTCCCTCGAGCTGGCGCCAGATTACGAGAAGGCAAAGGATGCACAGGAGCGAGCTACTGAGAATGCCACGTTCAATTTTACAAAGAGGAGGGGTATTACTGGTGAAATACGACAGTATAAAGAACAAAAGGGTGAAGCAGAGCGCTTTGAGAGTCTCTGTCAAGAAAAAGTTCGTACTTTTGCGATAACCGCTATAATCGTCGCTTATATGCGCCCTTTTAGGACGATCTCATCTTGCGGCGAATCCTATACAAATTATTCCATATCGAAGAAGCTCTTGAAGCCAACGCCAGAGACATTCAAAGGAAGTCACGGGCCCTTGCAGGATTGCGGGCAGAGCAGCAACAACATGACAAGGCACTGGAAGATGCTCGTGCTGATCAAGCCAGAGCTCGCACCGCTGTCGTTAGGGAAGAAAAGAAAGTAAAGAAGGCGGAAAAGACTGTTGAGTCCAAAGTCGGTGGACCTTCGCTTTAAGTTCAAGTTATTTGTGTTCTGATACCTGTCTAGGAGCCTGACTTGGTCGCAACCGACGAGAAAATCAAGCATTCCGCTAGAAAGACGCAGAATGCGCAAGCCATGCGTGAACAAGTTGAGAAAGATGACGAGCGCCAACGAGCTAAGCTGAACGCCCTTCGTCGTGACCTCCAAACTGCGCGCAGAGCCGCTGATGAAGCTACTGGTTTGTCATAATGTTTCTTGTGTACGGCGGGTTCATTTATTCTCGGCATGTCACACCATCAGAGGCACATCGTCTGGCGTCTCAAGATAATACAGCTTTGAGTGAAGAGAGTCTCGCCGAGTACCGCGCTCTGTGAGGCCATCCCACCTCTGTGAAATGAGTGCGTTTCTCACCTTTTCTGAATCAAATCAGAAAAGCACAAGCCAGTATATTGGCAGTATCCGAACGCCAATCACTCGAGACGCTGGGAAGAGAGGAAAAGACTGCCTCGCGTACGCTTGGCCAGCTGAAAGCTCAAATCGAGGAGATGGAAACCAAAAAGAACAAACTGACTGAAGATGCGGGCGCCCAAGGGGAGAAAAAGACCGAGGTAACTTGATCGGCGACGGTATGAAGTTGTTCTGATGGAATTTGTTAGCTTGAGCAAAAACTGGCAACTTTGCAGGCTGACTTGGCCCGTGTTAAGCAAGAATATGACAACCATCAGAGCGAACGGACCCGCATAGCGTAAGCACTGCAACCGCTTCCCCCAGCGCAAAGACTTGACTCACTTCTTCAGCCGCCTTGAAGCGGAAGCAAACGAAAAGCTTACGGATGTCTATCAGCGTCTCCTCCAAGCGGGTATTGATAGGAACGAAACGGAACGGGAAGCGAAGCTCAAGGAGACCCTTGCAAGCCTACAGCGTGTCTTCCCAGGTACGTTTTACTCACTCATGTAACACTTGCGGATCGTTCCTAACCCTTTTTTCCCTCCATAAATACAGGTGTTAGAGGACGAGTAGTAGATCTGTGCAAGCCCACTCAGCGAAAATACGAGTCTGCTGTTTCCGTAATTCTGGGTAGGAACATCGACGCGGTAGTTGTCGACGAGGAGAAAACAGCGATCGAATGCATTGAGGTTGGTCCCACGTGCCCATCCATCTTTGTCTTAACTTAACTTGTCTTTAAGTACCTACGTACCCAGCGAGCCGGGCAAGCAACTTTCCTGCCCCTCGACACGATCTCCGTGAAACCCGTTAATGACAAATTCCGCTCCTTTGCCAAGGGGGCTCGGCTCGCCGTTGATGTCATTCAGTACGAACCTGCTGTTGAACGAGCGATGCACCACGTTTGTGGGAACGCTCTTGTATGTGACACAATGGAGGTAGCCAAGTACGTATGCTGGGAGAAAGGTCAAGAAGTTAAAGGTAGGTGGAAGAAAGTCGCGGAGGGACAGAATACTTAGCCTCATGCACATTCTTTAGCTGTTACGCTTGAAGGGACAGTCATCCATAAAAGCGGGCTGATGACTGGCGGACGAAGCACACATGGGTCTGGAAAGAAGTGGGAAGAAAAGGATGTACAAGGTCTGCTCGTCCCTATTCAGTCTAGTAGTGCCTCGTTTACACAGGACAACTCAGGCCTTGTCCGCCTTCGAGATAACCTCCTGGCACAACTGCAGGAACTCAATCGCTCCAAGTCGCGTGGTAAAGCAGACGAAAATATCATCGCTGAGATAACGAGGTTGGAGAGCGCTATCACGGTGACCAAGGATGATCTGGTTCGTACACCTGCGCTTTACGCTGTACCGTCTATGAGTCGATGACTCACGAGGTCGCAGAGTGCTTTTAAACTTCGCCACAAAGGCACCAAAGATGAGCTTAAACATGTCGAGCGTGAGCTTAAGACGCTTGCACCCGACCTCAAAAAAGTCAGCAAACATCCAATTTTCTTCTTATATCGATCCCATGACCTCACCTTTTGCATAGGCTCAAACTGCGCATACCACGCTCGCCTTGCGCATATCAACGCTCCAGTCGATTATTGACGAAGCGGAGCATGGCGTTTTCGCCTCTTTTTGCACCAAGATCGGGGTCAATCACATCCGGGAGTATGAAGAACGTCAGCTTAGAGAGGCAGAAGAAGAGAGTCAAGCACGGAATCGATTCGATCAACAGATTGCGCGCTTGACACACCAGTGAGAATTTTTACTTCTTATTGACTCGGGTGTCTCGTTAACATCACTGTTCGCTTACAGAATTCAGTTTGAGGAAGAGCAACTGCAGCTCACCCAGAACAGACTCGCGACGCTCAGGAAAACTCAAGAAGACGAAGAATTGAAAGTTGTCGAGCTGGAGGAGCAGAAACGTCAGATCCAAGCCGAGATTGCATTGGGCCAAGAAGCGATCGAAAATCTCAGGCAAGACCTTCACGCGCTTAATGAAGCGTTGGAAGAGAAAAATAAGGTTGTGGAGCAAGTGAAGAAAACGCATGCGCGCGCGGCAAAGGTGCTTGATCAGGCACTGAAGGAGATTGGGTCAATGGCTCGTGGTTTTCTGTGCATGCTTTCATCGTTGATTAATTTCTATCCGACCTCAGAACGATGAAATCGAAAAGTTGGCGCTTGAACGCTCGTCGATGTATCGTAAATGTCGACTCGAGGATATCAAGATACCGCTTGTGGCAGGTCACTTGAAGAACGTGCCTATGGAAGAGGTGAGAGCCCAAATCATCGTGGTATTGGCGCACTGAAGTCGTTGCAGAACCTACGTGATGAAGTGGCCATGGACGTTGATGAGGACGAGGATGGCACTCAGCGACCTAAACAAGTCCAAGACTACGGTATCGAAGTTGACTTTGCTGCATTGGACGATGAGGAGCGTGCTGTAAGTTTACGTCGAGTGTCCCGGTCGTGGAGTATGAATTCAATATTGCAGAGCAACAATCCAGAAACTCTTGCTGAATTTGATGCATCGATCACCAAATTAAACACAGACATCGAACGTATGGCGCCGAACCTGAAAGCGATCGAGAGACTGGATGATGTTGAAGCCCGACTTGTCGAGACCGAGCGAGAGGCAGAGAAGGCACGCAAGGATTCCAGGACAGCGAGAGACCAGTTCAACGAGATCAAGCGCCAGAGGTGGGTAGTCTTGATCGCTGGACTTGCAAGTATGTTGATCGTTGGTGGTAGATGTGAACTCTTCAATAAGGCATACAACCATATCTCTGAACGAATTGACGAAGTATACAAGGACCTTACGAAGGGCAAGAGTGCGCCAATGGGAGGTGTTGCATACTTAAGTTTAGAGGACAGCGAGGTAATACTGAGGAGACTTGACCATTTGTTCGGGATATTAATCTGTGCTTTCAATAGGAACCTTATATTGCCGGGATCAAGTATCATGCCATGCCGCCGATGAAACGATTCCGAGATATGGAACAATTGTCGGGTGGGGAGAAGACAGTCGCTGCTCTAGCGTTGCTTTTCGCGATCCACAGGTGAGTTCCATTTCTGGTATTTCCATGCGTCCCTTTATATTCCCGCGTCAGCTATCAACCTGCGCCGTTCTTCGTCCTGGATGAAGTAGACGCAGCCCTAGACAACACAAACGTCGCCAAGATAGCGAACTACATTCGTTCTCAAGCATCGGACTCCTTCCAGTTCATTGTCATCAGTCTCAAAGGTTCCTTATATGAGCGTGGCCACTCGTTGGTGGGAATATACCGAGACCAGGGAATCAACAGTTCGCGGACGCTTACACTAGACGTAAGTCCTGCACAGTTTCGTTTTTGCATTATGAGACTGATCGGCTTTGAAGTTGACTCAATACGATGAATGAAGGTTGCTGCAAATCTTGTCGTTATTCTTATTTGCTATCACTTGATCCATCTGTCCACCGTTGTCACCATTATTTGGCGGTATAATGTAGTATTTTTTTTGGTCACTGCACATTGGGTCCACTGGCTACCTTCAGGCTGGACCCCGATGCGACGAAATGGATAAGATTTGGGCCAGCTCCCAAGTCGACAAAGTATACATTTGCCAGTTGCATATCAGGATTCTCTCAGGTTTGTTAGTTGGGAGCCTTACTAAGTGGCCGCGCAAGCGAAGGTGCCCACCAAGTATACGTTATTGGATCATAAACTAGTGAGCGAACGTCGGCCTTGCCATAGAATACGATCGCGATGTTTCCCTTGTCGATTGCTACTGCTGTGGGCTTTATGTACGCGTAAAATTTCAGATGCTCCTTCAGGCGTGATGAGTTATGAACTGACGAACTTGTGTGCGTACGAGTGGCCGTGAATTCGCTGATCGAGACTGCAACGCAGGGCACGCTCACGTAGCGCTGCTGTGTGACCCCGTGACTGAGGAGAAATGGTGTGTAGAAGTAGGCCTGTAAACAATATACCTGGTCAGTAGTAAACTCCGGGCGAGAAAGACACCATCCATGAGCTGAGCCCATGCAACATATGCAGGAAGTATCGACTTACGTAAACCATTACCCTCGACTTGTATTTACTGCGCCAAGCAATTTGAGGCCCATTCAACCGCGATGGGTCATTCGTTGTACCCTCGCTCAGCCGTTCTGGTACTTGGCCAGTCCTCCATCCATTCACTTCTCCCATCAACACTTCTCGCGCAAGTAGAATCACTTCTCCAAAATGGCAGACTGGCAGAAGCGGAGGCGCTGCTGGAAAGGACTGAGGCTGATCTTGCGCAGGGAAGCACGACTTCGGGTGACCAAGTGGGTGGTGTGCGTTACTCGGATTTGTACGCACTGACGAGCAATGTATTGAAGGAGTCGCTACACTACTTACACCAGTGTCTCGCCTTCGCCTTCGTGCGTCAGACTAGATTTCGAGAGGCAACAGCCCACTTTGTCAAGGGAGCTATCGATCCTCGCGTCCCTGTTTCATACTTCGACGAACTACGAACTGCTTTATTCAGTGAACCTTCTGGTAACGAGAAGAATGGTAGCACACCTCTACGAGGTGTCGAGGGAAGTTTTGTCGAGGTCGAGGTCTGGGATGGTGTTAGAGAATACATGCCTGATGAAACCAGTGTCGATGATCTCAGTAAGTCCGTTCACATCTTCCTTTTCGTCCTCTCGCATGTAGTACCCTGTTCCTCCATCACCAACCTCCAACCACCAATCGACCTGCCGGCAACTCACCTCTTCCTTCTCTTCCCATGTCTCTCACGACTCTCGCCCCTGCCCTACCATCTGCAACAAATAAAATAAAATGATGCTTGGGCACTGACATTCAGTCGCCACCAACTTAGTCAGGAATTATTCCCCCTACCTGCGTCCCGGCGCAATACCTGGTTCATCAGTCGGAGATGAACCTGCCGACGCAGAGTCATCAACCTCCGACTCCCACACAGAAAGTGGCACACGCACACATCCAGCGACCATTGCGATGCGTGAAGGGCTGAGAGGAGAAGCCAATGAGATGGTGAAGAGCCTCTTGGTTGCTGTATTGGGGAGCACTGAAATGTGGTCGAGAGATGTCATCGAGGTGCGTATTTTACTTGTTTGTATTGCTTATCCGTTCGGGGCGAGGGGAATCAGGCAACATTTACTCTGTGTTCCAAGGTTCGACCACCATACCCTTCGTGCCGGGGTCCTCCATATTTCGATAGTGTTATTCCCATGGTCATCTGGTATTTTCCTACCCTGCTGCAAGTTGTTCTTATTTTCCGTCGTGTCTTCTTCGCTTTGACTATCGTTCATACATTCCTAGGCAACTATTCTAACGCTGTACCGCTCATCTAGATAACATCAACAGCTCTCGCCCTTCTCTATGCACATGCGCGAGATATTCAATCCCTCTTTGCACTCTTCGCACCCCCTCGCTTGGCTCCATCTACTTCCTCCTCGCGCCCAGTATCCCGGTCTAGTTCCCAACCACCCTCACGTCCTGGTTCAACATCGCATACATATCCTTCGAATAGCCACCAAATTTCTATCCCATCATTACCAGTACATACGCGACATGCCTCCCACCCTCTGAGACCTGCGCTGCCATTTCGCCCGGAAATTTTAGCACCCGTTCTCTCACAGATGAACCTCTGGGGTGCTTTGGTGGAGATGTGGGGAGTGTTTGGCAATGGGGAAAGAGTTGTGGATGTTTTAGCTGGGTAAGATGATCGATCATCTGTCCATGACTTCAAATACCTGTTCTTTTCTCTAAAAATATGGAACAGCCTCGCGGAAGGAACATATGTCGATTCCCTGGTCGTCGATCCACTCGGGCAGATATTCACGATGCTCGCTCCCCCTGATCCGTCCACCTCAACAGCAGGGATCGGCCCGATTCTAAGTGAGCATGAGAGATCTCGCTTGGTGAAGAAGTGGGCTGCATGGCTTGCTGGGAAAGACGTTGAGAAAGGTTTGGAGGTGCGTATATGCTTTCCGTTTCTCGCTGTTATTTCGTTTTACTCAAAAATGTATCTTTTATAATTGCGTTGGAACGGTGTTTTGATTCTTGACATACAGTTGCTAACGGCCTCACAATCAACGCGGCATCGCCGACCTACCGGTGCCATAGGCCGCGAAAGGGATAAAGCAGCAGATCGAGCAAAAGACACGCGAAAGGCTGACGAATTGGCCATTCTTTCCGAACTCCGGAATACCAACGCACTTGCTGCAAAACGGTATCTGGAGTGGTTGGTTGTTTGCCGAGGACTTGGAAGAGATGGGGGTCAGACGACGGAGGAAGGAAAGTTGTTCGAGGAACTTGTATGGAACTGCGTGGAGGACGTTCTGGAGTACGTTGGGGACGAGGGTATCGGGAGGCTTTGGAGGGCAAAAGGTTCGTCAACCGTATCAATTTGCAGCACAGTGGTATGGCCATAGGCTGACATACATTCTATATTTGTTACAGCGGCATCATACTCCTCTTCCCCAAGCATCTCGGCTATTTCGCCTTCGCCACCTCCACCTCCACCAAAGCCGGATTCACCACCTTCACCCATACACCTGTCTTCGCAATCACCGCTGCGCCCGCCATTCCTGTCTTATTTCGCCTCGACGACCCCTGACTCCCCGTCAAAGCGTGCACGCATAAAGGCAATACTACTTCTTCAGTCTCTCAGAGAGGGTAAAAGGCTTGTCAGGGATATACAAGACAGGATCACCAGTAGGGGGTGGGATAAAATTCTTGGTCTTGAGATGGCTATTCTACATTCGAAGGTATGCCATGTGTTGTCTTTCCTATATTCTTGTGTTCGCAGATTCTTACCCACGTGACGATGTCAGACCCCATCCGCACGGATTACTCTCAAGACGCTGTATATTCTGCGGGACGCATCAACGGCCGAGTTGTATGCATCGAGTGGCGGCTTGACGGGGGTAGTTAGCACAAAACTAGGTGTAAGCGCTGCGGAAGGTTGTGGGTTGTCTGACTGGAGTGGGTGGTTTGCGAGGGGATGCAGTGCGGCAGGGGTAAAAGGAGAAGAAAAGGGTGTACAGAACGGCGACATGTTGAAAATGCTGCTGGAAGTATATATGGAAGACGGGTCAGTCTCGTCTTCGCGGGAGAGCAGACATGTTGACTACGTTTCACATTTTACAGGGACACGCAACACACAGCGCGGTTTTTGAGCTCGCAAGCGAAAAAACTGGATGCTCCAGATGTGAGTGCTTTTATGATTTGGATTTCTGTCTGTTATGGACTTTTGTGAGTGACCGGGATGATAATTGTTGGCTTGATTTTGAGGCGCCGTCGATGACATAGATATACTCGAGCTCTGATGATCTCTCTTCGCATTCGTTCTTGGGTAGTCCCTCTCCAAACTGGCATTACTGACGTATTCACTGATCACGCAGATCCTCCCGCTTGTCCCGACCACTTGGCCACTCTGCACAGTCTCGACCTACCTCATTCGTTCCCTCCGACGCACGCAGCATATCGCTCATGAAGGTCAAATCGTCAGAGCCATCTGTGCAGGACAGAACCTTGCCGTGCTTGAGAGTACGTTTGAGGTCCTGCGAGAGGAAGGTGCGATTGTGGAGGAGGCTGTGAGCGACGACGAGGAAGATAGGAAGGGGGCAGACGGGGTAGGGAGGAGCTTTGATGAAAAGGTTGTAGTACATGGTGGGGATGAAGGTGGGACTGAGGTGGTGAATGTCCATGTGGGAGGTGGTGGAACATGATTAATTGATGTTGATATCAATGTTACTTGAGAGCCCGGAATGTCGATGCTGGATCCATGATCTTGGTACACATACTGTAGTAACCCACATACATATTTCCTGGCTCTGAGACGGAACCTTGGAGTAGAGTACTACAATAGATACCATCCCTCCATGCAGAGAGGTCGCCGCAACGTCAACGTTGAACTACAATGTACTTGCATACGCTCTCAAAAATAGTGATATATTCTGTGTAAATCATTGGGATGTTATTATCTGAGACAGAATGGAGGTGGTTGGTCATGCCTCTGGGAAAAAGTCTCGAATATCCAGTGTCCAGCTTACTATTCGTACTCGGTCAGAGCAGACCTCCACAAGTTCACTTACTGCACCCGAAACGGATCCCAACCTTGCACGAGGGGCTAGTGGTCGAATGAGTGACATACCGTGTCAGAGTTGTAGTAATATTGAGCTCGAGTGACCCGGTCCCGTTCAGGATTCAGTCGCAAACCGTGTTGCTGAGAAGTGGATCTCAGCCAAATTTCAAAGGTAAATGTGGTTCTCATGAATATCTCTATTCTCGCGTGGCAAGGTCAGAGTGTCTGGATCACACAGGGTGGTGTTTTCGCCTGCCTGAGAGATTATCCTAGACGGATTGCACGGGGTTTCGAGCTATTGAATCGTTGAGGGTACTTGACTTCGTTGCCTGGCCCGTTCCACGTCATGGCCTGGTCTCGCTGAATCCGCCAAATCGTTCCGAATCTGTCAAAGCTTGCTGACATAATGTCATCAATCCACCCAGTGAGCTCAGGTCACGACAGACAACCTCAATGCATCGAGCCCCAAGGCCTTATGGACCTGACGAGTGACGACAAGCAAAATTGGGTTTTACTTAGAGAACGTAGCCTCCAACCAGGAGGTTTTGGAGAGGATAGAGCCAGAATATGGTTTGTGCATCGCGTCCCAAATTTCCTTGCTCCACTTCATGTTGACCGAATGATTCTAGGCCTGCTCTCCTCGGTGCACAACCGCTCTCCGATCCGCCACCTTACTCAGAGGTGGATAGTACGAATGAACATGGAAATCCGATGAACGAAGGGATGGACGAGTCTGTGGCAGACCCCCACGCAGACGAGCGGCAAATCAAGCTGGACACGGATCGCAGCTTTGTATTATACCCTGGAGGTACGGAATGACACCGACGGTGTTCACATACACGCTGAATTATATTTCCGCGATCAGAATCCGGCACTGCACCCGCTCGGGATGCACTTCAGAATGACTTGCATGGGCTCCTCGTGTCGTTGTTCCGGAAACGTCGTTCGCTTCACTACTTCCAGGGTTTCCACGATATCATGACCGTCATCTTTCTCACTTTACCGCGGCCTCTTCACCTCGCATGTGCAGAAAAGATGGCACTTCATCGGGTGAGAGATGCGATGGGGGTTGGACTCGAACCAATACTCGGTCTATTGAGGTGCGATTCCAAAGGCGTCTACAATTCCTCAATATGTGCTCATGACGTACCAGGGTACTTAGAAACTTGTTGAGGCTTGCAGATCCTGCATACGCAAGGCTCCTCGAAGAGTACGTACACTCACAGGTCCTGCTTGCCCATGCTAACCATAGTATGCATCTCGATATCTAGCACTTCACCACTCCCATACCATGCACTCTCTCATCTCCTTACGCTCTTCTCGCACGATATCCCGACACTTCCTCTTGTCCAACATGTATGGGACTTTCTTCTATCACGAGAGCCGATTGCTGTGGTGTGGCTCGCCGCTGCTGTGAGTATAACTAACTCCAACTTCTTATTCGTCCGCATTCTTCCTTAGCTTGAGGAAGTCATTCTAAACCTTGTCCATAGCTCATCCTACACCGCAAACCTTCTGCCTACTTACTTGCCGAACAAGATGAAGAAGGCATGATCCACTCTTTATTAGGAAGAATACCAGAGCTGGTTGATGCAGAGCCGGAATTCTATGATACATGCAATAATAATCTTACCCAAGGCACGGTCACTGAAGGAGATCATACCACAGAGACCGAGACGGCTTCCGGGAGGTCCATTGCGGGATCTCGTTCGGATGGGGAAGGAGCAGGTCCACCTGAGCAGCCAAGTTCTGAAGCCATTGACGGAACACTGGGGTCCCTTAATATCATCGAACAAACGCGCGTATCCAGTGATACCTTCATTGCAGATGAAGATGAGCTAAGCCGAAGCTCTATCCCGTCAGATCTGGTCCAGAACAGCGACATACTTCAAGCTCCTAGTCCGAGCACAGAACCCGCTCCACTTCCAGAAGCAATGGAGCAAAACTGCATGGGTGGTCCACACAGCTCAATTCTAGAATTAGCCGCATCGACTCCGTTGCCTGATTCACGACCAACTTCGCCTATTCATTCCTCAAAACCTTCTTCCCCTGTAGAGTCGACTGTGCCATCACCCCAAAAGGCAAGGTCCGCCGATCATTACAGCCCTTCATCATCGAGCTTTGATCACGTACCGCCACGATCGCGTTCATCCTCAGACTTAACGCGTCCTTCTTCCCCAATTCGATCCCCTACTGTGGCAAACGGGCCCACGTCGCACTTTGACAAGTTTGCTCCAAGCAAATCTAGGTTCAAACCTGCGCCGCTTTCCCTGACTTACCTTCTCCGTCAAGCGGATGACCTCTTATCTGCATACCCGCCATCCCATCCTTTACTCTGCGTCACCGAGATCATGGGACCTGATAGTGTTATGCGAACGTGGCGACCTTTACCGATTAGCACCATACCCGAAAAACAACCATACAACGAAACTGACGACTACTTGGAAACTCTGGTCAACTCTTCGCATATTGTCATACCCTCGCCACCCCCTTCGCCTTCTCTCGGCGCCCGCCTTCCAGCGAAGAAAACCACAGTTTCGTCGAGAGCGCTGAGCAAACCACTTCTGGACCCGCGCAGGATCGGCCTGCGTCTGGGTGCGCTCACACCTGCAGAACGTAGAGTGTTGTTTATGGGTGCATTGCTCGTGGTTGGGACTGCGATGGCGTTGAAATCGAGTAAAGTCCCCTGCGTGGATGGTATCGTCAGGGCAGGTGGGGGAGATGGGCTGAAGCGCCTATGGAATGACAAGTGGACGTTGGCCTCATCTGTGGTTGCTGCTTGGGGACGAGGATTGCCATAATCTGTGGGCGTATTTTGATGTATCCTAATACTTTACACCGAACTAGATGGAGATATGCATGCGACCTCGATATGCGTTGTTAATCCTTCTATAATACTCTGAATAGAGTTGGATAGTTACCCGCCAAGTCTGGCTTATCGAGTCCGAGACAACCATTCCTGGACAGTGTCTGCTAGCCATGGACTCGTCGAAAAATCGGTATGAACGCGGTCCGATTCGGTTCAGTTTCTTCCCTTTTTTGGTAAACCGAGCTGCAACCGGCCCCAACATACTACAAAGATTGCACCAAACCCAATAAGACTGGTTTTGATTGGTTTTGCACACTCAGTCCTTAAAGGTTGGTCTCACTTGGTTTTCCAAAGACTGGTCTTGGACTGTCAATCAGGCCGTGCAAAGACCAAGATGAAGCGGTGCCAGCATTCCTCGTAAGTTTGTAAGATGAGTCAGCATCTGATTTGGGTGAAGACTCCCGCTCATTGTCTACCTTTACAACAACGGCTCAGACCATGACTTCACACCAGCTTTCGATCAAACTCGGTCAATTTATTCAATTCCTCGGATATAACATGGACAGAAATGATGTCCATCCAGGGAAAGGCCACATGCCACTTCCATGACTGATGCAACCTCATGCTCATGTCCTTCCTGTCAGACTCACGATATCTCGTCAGGCTCTTGCTCGGATAAGCCCTGCACAGTGTCACGGGCGCTTTCACATGTACACTACCCACACTGCCTTCTGAGCTGCTGGACCTCCGAGTTGCTTTCCCGATACTATCGGGTTGTTTAATGGATTGTCGTAAATGAAAAGAGCGCTGATCAAGGTTCGTACCCCATATGTTCCCTTGCCAGGCCAGGTCAGCGGGTGGCTAGCGAATCTGACCTACCATTTCCCCCTTAGTCCTCACGAATTCGGGTCTCGCAATGCTATCTTGAATAATATTGCAGTGCTTCAACAGCGCCTCATCGTTGCTTGTGGGCCGAAACGCTGCCACCGGGATGTTCATTGACATGCCCCGACTAAGCAAGATTGACTTTGGAGAGAACTAGATCTCATGCATGTGCCGGCGTTGAAACGTTGACCCGGCATCCAAAGCTCTAGCCTCAAGGATGGAGAGAGGTCGGGCGAACATCTTCTGGATCGATACGTTTAATATGGCCAATCCTGGGTCCCTGAATGGATATCTTCATCGGCTTGATCGATGACCACTGCAATCTGTCCCGAGCCCTCTCTGACAGATCACTGGGACCAAAGTCTATGCCTTTTCTTAGCTCGTTTGGTCGCGACTAGAAATGATATTCCTCTTCAGAGATGGAAACATTGGAAAGAAAACGAGGTGAGCATCCATACCGATAGAGTGGGCTCAGCGCTAATCAATGATCAATGATCTCTGGGAACTTAGGTCAAGAAAGCCACAGCGTCCCGCCCTAAGTTGCTACCATTCCTGATCGGGGAACCATAAGGGAAAACCCGAGTATCATTATCGCCGTCGCCCCGGCGTCCCGCTTCAAACCTACCATATCTATATCCTTTGTTCAAGAAAAGGTAGGGAATGTCCAGGACAAAAGCCCCTGGCGCGGGGGGTTGCGTCTGAGTACATGTCGAGTGATACTATCTTCCTACGGTCTGAATGTCGAATGCGGTATAGACCAAGATCTATTAGGCAGGTCTTGACGTTAACCCAAGCTAGAAACTAGCCGCAAGAAGTCCCTCTAAACATTCTATGCAAGCATTATCTACTCCAGCGTTTCTGCTCCGACTCGTGGGTGTGGGCATCAACGCCTTTCATGAATCGAACGACCAGTCATCGCTTGCTTACTCTTCGGACCTTCACTTTAACGGTCTCGCCGGACCCATACTCAAGACATGCCCATTCCGTGGAGCACGCTCTTCCATTCCGAATTCATTCAAACGAATGGTATCCACTCGAGAGTAATCCGCGCGAGCCAGAATTCCATTGGCAGTGTTATCGTTTTAATACGATAAGAGATGCCCACGCATCGGCGCCTGTGCGCTACGGCCGCATTTAAGCACCCATGCATGTATGCACCCATGTATCGTTCCGTTGAACCCACATGGTATACCCCGTTCGTTCTCTGCTCGGTCCGCCCCCACTCCCGTCTCGACGGACCAAAGCTAGTATGCAGAGGCGGTATCGTGAAAAGGAGGTGGAGTGTTTCAACGCGCTCCGAGGCGTCATCAAGGGGCTTACCGGAGAAGAGCTACAGAAGCGGCAGGAAATTCTTGGGAAAGGTTGTATCATGGTTATTGCAGGGTGGCCACTATGCTAATAAATTTACACGGAAAGCGACTGACCTGCTCTTAATTGTTACTTCGGAGATCAAGAGGCAGAGGGCGGCCGCCGAGGTACCAGCTGTTCCTCCACTTCCGTTCACCGACCCAGCAGACGCGACAGGAACTCAAGTTCATTGGGGTAGGTGGATCCTGTCACGTTCGGGAATTTCGGTCGAGGTACTCATCGCTTTTTAGGTCATTCTGCCCAACCACCTCATTATCCCAAAACTCGGATGCCAAATGCCGAATTTGATGCACAACGCGTCTACGACACC
>JBBPNW010000274.1:0-21674 GCA_038091115.1 Rubroboletus rhodosanguineus
CACTTAGTCATCTTTCTTTCCATCTCGTTCTCCAACATTCCATAGGCTTCTTATATAAACCTCTCTCTCCGACGATGTATTCCCTAACCTAGATCTACTCTAGAATATACCTCGTACATTGTCCCCTGGATTTCTATAAGTCTCCTGGCTACTTTGAGTGCCAGCTCCGTTCTTTGAACCTTTGAACCACCGGTAGCCATCTTACTACTCGAACCAACGTTCAAGGAGACGACCTCTCCTTCTCTGAACCTCAGAAACCTTGAAACCTTGAACCACCGAAGGAGACGACCTCTCCTTTTCTGAACCTCCGAAACCTTGAAACCTTGAACCACCGAACCACCGAACCTTTGACCCTAGAGTCTACGCTTGTCCCTATCCGGGCCAAGCGTAACAGAGCGGTATCAATCAGCCTTTCTTCGGCATGAAGAATTCTTTCATATCTACAGCATGGTCCCAGAGCTTTCAGATCAGCATCCGTTTGCTCTCTTCTTTTGAGAATACTTTTAGATAATTGTGATATGCTTTAGGAACCATTTTGGCTTCCATAAGCTTCTTTTCTTCCATTTTTGGTTTTTCTAGACATTCTAGGGTCACTTGAATCTGATATTGGAGATCTTCTTCCTCCTTCTCATGCATGTGGATAAAGCCAGGCTTCTTGTAATAAAGTGTCAATTTCTCTCCTTATCTTTTTCCTTAATCTTATCTTATCTAATCTTATCAAGCCACATGTTTATCTTATCTCACAACATACACTGGACTTGTAACTTTTTCTCCTTCTCTTCTTGTGCTCACAGATGCTTTCTCTATTTAGTTACATTCATATTCCCACAAGATCTCATCTCATTCTCACATTCATTTCCATATGTCTTCTTTTCATTTCCGCTTATGCTTCCATTCCACTCCCATGGTAATCACCATGCATGTCTCTCTTCCATTCTGCCACACCTCATGTGTGCAGCATATATTTAATCTCCATCTCCCTATGTACATATGTAGTAGTGTACAGCATGGTCTGTGCACATTATGCCACAGTATATAAACCCCAAGAAGCCCACTGGACGTCCTCCAGTTTGGTTCTCTTGGATCTTTCCCTTGAGACAAAGTCCTCTCTTCTAAAGTCCCTTCCTCTCTGAGTTCAGTGACCAGCCTAGGACCTAATTCTTAAGGTCTTTAAGGGTTGTTTCATTAGAACCAAACTTATTATCCTACCCTCGTCACCAAACTCAGAAAGTTTCGACTTTGCAAAAGACAAGTGCATTGTCAAAAGGAGCGTATATCACTTGAGCTAAAGACTTGCTCAGTGCCACTCATCCCTACCGAACTTCCTCGCCTATGCTAACCGCCCTTGATCGGGCATACACTTAGATCAGTGAACTAAGAGATAGACTCACCTGTCTGAATGAAGATCTTAGACATAGTAATGAGAACTTCCTGAGAGCGGAACCCTTGAAAGTAGGAAGTGTAAGAGGAATTCCACAAAGAACCCTGTCACCATTCAACATTGCCTTAGGGGTAGTGAACCACGAGTTCTTCCCCTTTGACCTAAATGGAGAATATCCTCCACAAGTTTACCTCCCTCTAGTTGAAAGAGGAACCCTGTTTGAGGTTGACCAGGAGTCCACCCTCTTGGATTACAAGACAGAGATTGACAAGGCTGAGTTTGATCCAAACGACTTACTGCCTGTGCCACCTGTGAACGTTGAAGCAGTAGAAGAACCGCCCACTGCTCAAGTATGGGAGTTATCGCCTTATAAAGGCACAGATTTTACAAGAGTTGTCAAAGAAGGGCATATCCCTCTCCTCAACCTCAAAAGGAAACGTCAGGTAGAAGTAGTAATACCTGTCAAGAAGAGGAAAGTAGAAGAAAGGAAAAGGATCGTCCATCTTAAGCCAACAGATGACGAAAAGATTACGGCAAAGGTCTTATGCCCACGCCACACTCTCCACCTCCCTAAACATTTCAGGGACTAATTACCTTTACATCAATATCACTTCCTTTCTTTTATAATGTCGGAAGCCTTCGTTGATGCATGGGGAGCTGGAAACACGGCATTAGGGCAACAACAGAATGACGCCTTGATTGCGGAATTTGTTTCATTCCAGCAATTAATTTCCATGATGCAAGGTAGAATGGATGCTCAGCAACATCAACTCAACCAAATCGCAAATGACATCACTGTGATAAGGGGGAATATTGTACCCCCACCACCACAAGCACCAGCAGGACCATCTGCTCTACCACCAGCACAAGGAGGGGGGGGATTTTCTTGAAAAATAGAAGTATTCTCTGACCCTAGCTCATACGATGGTCAAAAGTGTAATGAAGTGACAATTTCACTCCTTATCTTTTCTTTTGATCTTATCTTATCTTATCTTATCAAGCCACATGATTATCTTATCACACAACATACAGTGGACTTGTAACATTTCTTTCTTCTTCTCTCGCACTCACAGATGCTTTTAGTTACATTCACTTCTCACGAGATCTCATCTCGTTCACATATTCATTACCGTATGCACTTCTTTTCATTTCCGTCTTATGCTTCTCTTCCATTCTCCCACACCATGGCTATGCAGCATGTACTCAATCTCTGTCCCATATGTACTTATGTAGTTCTGTACTCTCACACACAGCTTGGTCTGTGCGCATATGCCAATAGTATAAAAGCCTGGTGGACGACAGCTGGCATCCCCAGTCTAGTTCACTTGGTCATTTCCCATAAAGACCTGAGTGATATCTCCCTCCTCTATTCCTCTCCTCCTAGGATCTTGTGCTGTGACCTATGGATCTAGTATTGATCTTTTTGGTTGTTTCAAAAAACAAAGTTTGAAGAGTGGTGGGTAAAGATTCATGCTTGGTTCAATCTCAATCGAGCACATATGCTCCTGCACTCTTATGATGCAGTTGTCATGGTCTTGTCCTGCTTAGAAGGCAAGAATGCAGGGCATTTTGCCCAAACAAGACTAGCTCAAGGCCCAAGCTATACATGGGCAACATTGGTGACTGAGATTGAAAGTCTCTTTTAGTCCACCAATCAAAAAGATTAGGTGAGAAATCAACTCAAGAATTATAAACAAGGATCTCTCCCAATCGACGATTACATCATTAAATGGCAAGCCCTGTACTTTCAGGCAAAAATAGACCCAACGCATGTGATTATACTGTTGGAAAGGAATGTTCACTCTGACATTATACATCGAGTATTTGAAACTGGAGCAAGATCAACCAACGTAGATGCATATCTTACGGAAATTCACAAGGTCAACAACAACATGCAGGCCTATCGCTACATAAATTCGGGTTTCCAGAAACCCCAGAACTCTGGATCCTCGCATAAAGACCCTAACATGATGGACATCAGGGCCATGACTCCAGGGTCGTGTTACAATTGTGGCAAGCCTGGCCACACAGTTAAAGACTGTAAACAGACAAAGGTGCAGTGCCCCGACTGCAAATGGTTAGGTGGAAAACACAAGTTTTCCTGAAAAAAGGGCAAGAAAGCCTGAAAAAAAGTCCAGCATATGTTGTGAGATAAGATAAACATGTGGCTTGATAAGATTAGATAAGATAAGATCAAAGAAAAAGATAAGAAAGAAATTGTCACTTCATTACACTACCCCCCCTCTTGGAATTGCATTCCAGGTGATTATAGGGTATCGAGGATGGTCCGGCCTCCATGTAGTTGACGTAAGGGTTAAATAAACCTTTGAACTGGGCAAAGGTCATAGATAACTGCCTCGGAGCATTGGGCCGAAGAGCATGAAAGTCTTTGATAGCATCTTGCGCAGACTTCAAGTTCCCCGTGGGTTCCCAGGTACGGTCTGTGACATCATAACCTTTTCAGTGAACGAGGTATTCCAACTTACGTCCCTTCAAATGAGAGTCAATAATGAAGTCAACTTCCCATTCAATGTCTCTGTCGTCAGTAACCTCTACCAGGCCAGGTTCAGTAACTGGTTGTCCTGTTAATCTTTCTTTATATGGTTTTATCCTTGAGATATTCACGACTGGGTGAATTTTCAGAGTCTTCAGCAGCTTCAAGCGTACTGCATTATCTCCGATCATCTCGATTACCGGAAAAGATCCTATGAACTTCTCTGTAAGCTTTTTAGATGCGCGTGTAAAATGCAAGTTTTCTGTGGTGAGCCAGACTTTGTTGCCAACTGAATAGATAGAAGCACTGCTCCGTTGTTTGTTGGCCTGAGCCTTCATTTGCTCTTGAGCCTTTAATAAATTCTTTTTTGTATCTTCAAGTGTGTCTGCCATAGTCTTGGAAAATTGCTCAGTGGCTGGCGCATAAGTGGAAGTACGTTGTTCTATTCCCATATGTGGGACATAGTTCCGTGACACTTCAAAGGGTGTTTTGTTTGAACTCGTGTGAACTTTTGAGTTATATGAAAACTGGGTGAGTGATAACCAGTCTACCCATTCATCTTGTTTTTCTGCACAATATAACTGAAGATACTGCTGGAGATCTTGGTTCATCCATTCCATTTGCCCGTCCATCTGCAGGTGGAAAGCGGTGGATAATTTAGTCGTTATCTCCAATCTAGAGGACACTTCTCGCATCACTTGCAAGGTGAATTGCAGGCCATGGTCCAATACAATCAAACATAGGAGACCGTGGTTTTTCCACATATGATGAAGATAAAGTTTTGTCATGTCTAGCATGGTTACTGTCTTCGTTATGGGAATAAAAATTGCTTCTTTCAAGAAGTGATCTACGACCACCAGGATCGAGTCATAACCCTGACATAGGGGCAGATCTGTAGTAAAATCTGTGGTGATATCCTCCCATGGTCCATTAGGAACAGGAAGTGGCTTTAGTTTGCTAGCTGGCAGCTGATTTCCGGTTTTCATATGTGCACACCTGTCACAACATCATAGATAGTTGTGGGTAGATGTAGCCATCTTGGGCCACCAGTAACTCTTTTCTATAAGGCCAAGCGTCTTAGTGAGACCTGGATGACCAGTGACTCGAGAGTTGTGGCAGTTCTTTAGATTTTTCATTTTTATTTCATCATCATTGGGGACATAGATCTTGTCCTCCTGATATAGCATCTCTTCAACCCAGCACATGTTGTGCTCTTTGCATAGGGCTGTGACCTCACTCTCTTTGAGCAGCGTCGTTTTGCTTTTGATGAGTTTAAGAATTTGTTTGCCTTCATTGTGGATCTCAACTTGGGTCTGAGTTCGTATCCGCTCTGGTGGGATCATGACAATACCCTTGTTATCATCTTCAATTCCGTGGGCATGATCCTCACAGCGGCTTAATGTGTCTGATTTTACGTTTGTAGCACCTGGTTTATAGACAAAAACGAAGTTGAACTGTGTCAACCATTGGTACCATCGGGCTTGCCAACGATTTAGATCTTGAGATTTCATAAAATATTGGAGGTTTGCATGGTCATTCCAAATCTCAAATTGGAACTTCACTCCTTCCAAGTAATGATGCCATATTTCCAGGGCGCAAATAATAGAAAGCATCTCTTTGTCAGCTATCGGATAATTTCTTTCTTCCGGTGACATTGAGTGAGAAGAATAGGCAACTGGGTGCCATTTCTCATCTTTGAAAATAGATAATACTGCTCCCATAGCGTAGTCTGATGCATCCATTTCTCAACGGAACTGACAATCATTGTCTGGATATGCCAGAATGGGTGTAGTGGTGAACTTTCCTTTTAGCATGTCAAATGCTGTTTGTTGAGCAGAAGTCCACTTGAATTTTTTTTCATATTTGAGAAGGTCATTTAATGGATGCGCGACTTGCGCATAGTACTTGATAAACCTCCTATAGAAATTGGCAAGGACAAGGAAGCTTCTAACTCCCTTTACATTCATAGGGATGGGCCATTCCAAAATAGCTGTGACTTTGGTATCGTCCATGCGAATACTGTCTTTACCCACAATCATGCCAAGGAAGTCTACCTCAGTCTTACTGAAAGTGCATTTTTCTGGTTTTACGAAGAGGTCATTTTCTTCAAGACGGCAGAGTACTTCTTACATGATCTTGTTGTGTTCCTCTTGATTTTCTGTTTTCGTAAATATCATTAGGTCATTGATGTAGATGACAACCACATTGTCCATATCCATGAAGATTTCATTCATCATCGCTTGGAATGTTCCTGGACTGTTGCATAGCCTGAAGTACACCATGAGGGGTTCGTATGCGCCGCGGAAACAAACGAAAGCTGCCTTCCATTCGTCTCCTTCCTTTATGTGGATGTTGTTGTATCTCCATTGAAGATCCATTTTTGTAAATAATTTCACTCCTTTGAGCTTGTCAACCAGCTGACCAATCAATGGCAGTGGATAATCATTTTTAACTGTGTGTTCGTTAAGATAGCGGTAGTCTTGGACCATCTGCTTCTTGCTGTCTTTCTTCGGCACGAAAAACACAGGTGACATCTGTGGAGATTTTGAGGGTCTAATATATCCCTTCTTGAGCTGATCATCAATGAATGCCATTACTTCCTCTTGCTCCATGGGACTGAGCGGTATCAATCAGCCTTTCTTTGGCACAAAAGAATCTTTCATATCTATAGCATGGTCCCAGGGCTTTCGGATCAGCATCTGTTCACTCTCTTCTTTTGAGAATACTTTTAAATAATCATGATATGCTTTAGGAACCATCTTGGCTCCTTTTCAAGCATTCAGATAAAGACAGGCTTCTCTTGAAGCATGTGACAATGGTGGGGAAAGTGTGTAAGCATAACCGAGCCTGTCTTCTAGTCTATTTCTGGATTATGGTGTTTTAACCATGTATAGCCAAGGATCAGATGATTCTGTCCAAGGTCCATAACTTCCACAGTAACACGTTCCTTGTGACCTTTGAAGTCAATTATAATATCGGCGGAGTGCATAATATTTCCAATGTCGTTTGAAGAAGCCCACACATTCTTTGCTGACGCTTCCAAAGGCAAGAAGGGAAAAGGCAAGGCCTAAGATCCCATCTGGGTGGATCAAAGGCAAAAATAGAAAAACACAAAAATAGGTTTGATAATCTAACCATTGATGACACAGGTGTTGATGAATCGACAGACATTTCTTCTTCTCATACATTGGGAGCATCTCTTATAAGCACGGCTGGGACAGTAAAACCAGTGCTTAATTCTCCTAAACAAAAAGAAAAAGAGTTTCAAATCCCAGATGATATCTATGTTCGCAACGTGAAGACGAGTAATGAAATCCTTGTTCCTCTATACATTGCTTCCCAAGAAACTCCTAAAGACTTCACAAAGATAGAAGTGTTGCTCGATTCAGGAGCTAATACTATATTTATCAACAAAACATGGGTGAAGAAAGTGAAACTTCCCCTAAGAAAATTATGAAACCCAATTGCAGTGTTTAATGTTGATGGCACAAAGAACTCCACCAGTCACATCACACATTCAGCAGATATTATTATTGACTTCAAGGGTCATAAGGAACATGTTACCACTGAGGTTACAGATCTCAGACAAAATTCCCTGATCCTCGGCTACACGTGGCTCAAACAACACAACCCAGAGATAGATTGGACTACGGGCTCGGTAAAGCTTAACTGATGCCCTCGGCATTGCCACATGTTACAAGACAAGTCTGTCTTCCTTCAGCTTCGGTTATGGAAAAAGAAGAGTTAGACCTGCAATATCAAATACAAGTGACGCTTGAGAAATTAGAAATCTCCACCACTGACAAAAACAATGTAAAACAAGAAAAGAAACTCATGGAAGTCGATCTAGTTCCGATGGCTTACCACAACTATCTAAAAGTCTTCAGTAAAGGAGAGAGAGAATGCTTTAACCCAATTGGTGGTACTTTTTTTGTCTTCCCAGGACGTTGCCCCATTTTTGGAGTCTGAATCTGCATCAGGAGTTTCCTTCTTTTTTGCATTCTCTTCTCATGCTCACAGACACCTTTTCTTCATTTAGCTACATTCACTTTCTCACAAGATCTCATCTCAGTCACACGTTCATT
The DNA here is from genome assembly GCA_038091115.1 of Rubroboletus rhodosanguineus. Taxonomy (NCBI): domain Eukaryota; kingdom Fungi; phylum Basidiomycota; class Agaricomycetes; order Boletales; family Boletaceae; genus Rubroboletus; species Rubroboletus rhodosanguineus. The sequence goes on from JBBPNW010000274.1 coordinate 7,961, forward strand.
TCCATATGTACTTCTTTTAATCTCTGCTTATGCTTCCATTCCCTTCACACGATTATTACCATCTATGCTTCTCTTCCATTCTGCCACACCTCATGGTGGCATCATGCCTTTAATTACCGTTATCATATGCACATATGTAGTAGTGTACAGCTTTATCTGTGTGCATCATGGCACACTATATAAACCCCAAGGAGCCCACTGGACGTCCTCCAGTTTGGTTCTCTTGGTCTTTCCCCTAAAGATCATAAAGTCCCCTCTTCCCTGAGTTCAAGTGATTAGCCTAGGATCCCAACGTCTAGGGTCTATTAGGTTGTTTCAGTTTTTTCCCTTGCTATATAAAGTTTCTGGTTAGCTTAGTGAGAGAGCTAAGGATAGACTTGGGCATGCCTTGGGTGCTGGTTAGGAACTGGGTCATGGCGCCAATTGTCATTTGGACGATGAGGCGTTTGGTATTGAGTGTTGGTTTGGTCATGTTCCATTGGTCAAGGGTGGTTTTGATTTGATCAAGAATGGGGCTACTTTATTTCCAATCCAGGCTCCTAGGGATCGGATTGCGTGGCTGTCTGATGCAATGTTAATGGCTTTCTGGAGGGGGGGGTCGTCTGGATGCAGCTGTCTTGAGGATAGTATACAGTCGTGATGGGCTTGTGTTCTGATATGGAGGATCTCCTTTTTTTTTGATGTTGAACTTTGCTCTGGATGTGCAGCACCAGTGGGTGAGGAGGTGGTGGAGGGTGTTGTACTTGTCATTTTCGGACAGGAAGACCGTGGTGTCGTCTGCATATAGGTTTATGCAGATGTTCATTGTTGTTCCGGGGATAGAGAATCTGGAGAGGTCTGGGGTGTTGCAGATGGTGGCAGCCAGAGGTTCAATGGTGAGGTTGAATAGGAGGCAGGAGAGGGGGTTGCCTTGGTGGACTCCACGGGTAACCGGATAGGGGGTACTCAGGACTCCATTAATTGCTACAGAGGTAGTAGCATGTGCATAGAGTGATTCCACTATGTTGACAAAGAGGTCAGGGAGGCAGAAAGTTCTCAGCAACTCCAGGAAGTATCTATGGTCAATCTTGTCATATGCTTTCTCTTGGTCAAGTGCCACGAGGGTGCCGTTTTCTTCCATGTAGTCTGTATATGCACAGATGGTCTCCGCCAGGCAGATGGGATCAAATATAGATCTTGTGGGGACGAAACCAGTTTGGTCAGGGTGGAGGAGTTCACAGGCATGGGAAGCGAGTTGGGTGGCTAGGGCTTTGGTCATGATTTTGTAGTCCGTGTTGAGGAGTGTTATTGGTCAGTAGTTCTCAATTTTGATTCTGTCTTTTTTCTTAAAGATTGGGCACATCCATCCTTTAGAGAAGTTTGTGGAGGGGTTAGTTCCATTCAGTTGTATATCATTGTATACTATTCGTAGGCATCTAGTCACGTTGAAAGACAGCTTGTGTGCTTTGGTGTTTCGTTGGTGCAGGGAGTGGAGGATTTTCCATACTTTGTATGGGATGCTGTCAAGTCCTATGGCCATACTGTTCTTCGATCTCAGGAGTGGACAGCTTACTTGGTCATCTATTATCAATGAGTGGAGCAGCGAATGTGGGTCAGTGAACATTTGGTTAGGTGGGATTTCATTAAGGACACTTTGTCGGGCTTCTTGGCAGTTAGGGTCATTGTAGACAGGCCAGCTTAGTTGTTGGAGCATGTCATGGTAGTGGCGGCCGATATCAGCCATGTTGGATGACTTCATCATAAGGGAGTCAGTACAGGGGTCTCGGAGTGAGTATATTATGACGCGTGGGTGCTTTGGGGTGTTTATGGCAGTCCAGTATTTACTTATCCGTTCTCCTTTATCTTGCCACTTCGCTTGTGCTCTGGCCTGGGTGTTTTTGTACCACTTTTGTTGTATTTGTTTTAGTTCACCTTCCAGTGCAGCGACAGTTGAGCATGCCGGTTCTTGTGAGTCAGTGTCTGGGTTCTGGGTGAAACAACCAAAAAGATCAGCACTAGATCCTTAGGTCACAAGCACTAGTCCTAGCTATAGAGAAGAGGAAGGGAGGATATCACAAGGTCTTTCTGGGAAGAAACCAAGTGAACTAGACTGGGGATGCCAGTCATTGTCCACAGGGCTTTTATACTATTGGCATATGCACACAGACCAAGCTGTGCGTGGAAGTACATGTCTACATAAGTACATAGGGGAGCAGAGATTAAATACATGCTGCACACACATGGTGTGGCAGAATGGAAGAGAAGCATAATTGTGTGAATGGAATGGAAGCATAGGACAGAAATGAAAAGAAGAAGTGCATATGGTAATGAACGTGTGAACGAGATGAGATCTTGTGAGAATGTGAATATAACTATAAGTGTCTGTGAGCGTGAGGAGAAAGAAAGTTACAAGTCCACTGCTGTGTTGTGTGATAAGATAAATGCATGGCTTGATAAGATTAGATATGATAAGATCAAAGAAAAAGATAAAGAGTGAAATTGTCACTTTGTTACACTGGGTTGCAGTGGAGATTTTTGTTTTAAGGGTGTTGATATGGCTTTCCATTTTGGCGAGTTGGGTTTTTGTCATATCCCATATTTCTTGCAAGTCTCTTTTCCATTTCTCCGAACTCACTCTGAGTCTTTACAGCAAACTCTGATGCAATCTTGTGTGAGACGCAACTCCGGAGTTCCGGAGTTCCATATATAGTATATCTTGTCTTTCACTTCTGTGTACTACTTCTTCGTCTCAGTTCCGCTTCATAGACAACTCCATACCTGTGCTTGCTTACAAGCACAGCTCTGGTTACTACACCTCCAGCTCCACACTCCTTACCGATACACTGATTTTCTTAGTAATATGTTCTCCACCTCTGTATATAAACCCCCTCTGAGCTCATGTAAATCCTCAGTTTGAATATCATCTTAGATTATTCTCCTCAACCCCATCCCTCTGACTTGAACCTTGACAGTTCTCCTCTGATCGCACTCGACTTAAGTACTTGTACTTAATGTCTTTATCCCTTCCAACCTCTGACATTCCAAAATCCGGGACAGACTCCGACAAGGGTGCACCACATACGGTGAAGCCGAAGTCCCAACCCTCTTGCATACAACTCCAGAGTTCCGGAGTTTTACCCAGAGACTATGATCTTAACAGTATATTCAAACTCATACTTGTTGAGAGTCCCTAATAACTATGGCTATGCATACCTGATCACAGACTTGTGCTTTAGGTGCAAACCACGCCCCTTCCCTGCGTTACAACCCTCTAAGTGTTTTTGGAAGCAGTCAACGAGGCCCAGAACTCATAGACCAATTCCAAAGCTTTTCCGCTCATCACACCCCTGCCAACTCCACCTCGACTTTGCGCCCTCTTCCACAATCCCCAACTCTGGGCGCACACATTGAAGTTGTAGACAACGACATATCTACTCAGACAAGTATTCACTCAAGAGAGCGTCCCCTCCAAACTCCCCCAAACAACCCAGGACATTAGGAAGGTCCCAGAGGTGATCCCTCCGATAATGACCCGGACAATGATCCTGAGGATGACCTCTTCCCTGATCCCAACAACGACGACAATGAATATATCCCACGAGACACCCTTGCACAATTAGCAAGTGCCATTCAAGGCTTTGCCCACTCCACTCGTCATCCGTCTTCCTCTGACTCTACCCCCCACACCAAAGTCCAAGAACCCAATCAGTTTGATGGGACTGAACCCCGAAAACTCCAGGTTTTCCTGGTGCAATGCAAACTTAACTTCCAGGATCGCCCAAAGGCCTTCCGAATGGACCGCGCCAAAGTTACCTTCGCGTAGTCTTACCTCAAAGGCATGGCGTTGGAGTGGTTTGAACTGGACCTACTCCTTATGGAAGATCCCAACCACCGTCCCCTTTGAATGGACAACTACAAAGAGTTCATTCTTGAACTCCAGGCAAACTTCAGTCCGCACAACCCCATCGGAGATGTGGAGCACCAGCTTGATCACCTGTCCATGAAGGACAGTCAACACATCAATAAGTATGTGGTTGAGTTTAATCGCATTGCTTTGCAAGTCCGCAACTACGGAGAAAATGCCCCGGAGGGCACCATTTCTACAACGGTCAGCTGGATCGTATCAAGGACAAAGTCTCTCGTGTTGGGAAACCCCTGACACTCTCCGAACTCCGTCACCTCACTTAGGCAATCAATGTGCGCTATTGGGAGCGCAAGTCTGAGATTAATCACCAGGCGAAACCCAACCAGTTCTCTGCCCCTCAGACCAACAAGAAATTGTCCACCCCTACGTCCTCTCCCTCTGTTTGTCCTTCCAACTCTGGCAATAAGAATTCAAAGGGCAAAGGTGCTTCCACCTCTGCCCCTCCGAAGTCGGACTTGTCATCGAAATTCGGAAAGGACGGCAAGCTCACGTTGGAAGAACGCAAATGTTGTTTTGACAATAAATTGTGCATGTTTTGTGGTCAAGGCAGCCACATGGCTAAGGATTGCCTGAAGTCTACTTCCCAGGCTTCCAAGGGCCATGCTGCTACTACTACTACTCCAGAAGCCAAACCGGAGGTCTCCTCAGAGACAAAAAAATAGTCTGCGACCTCCCTGACTCTGCATGGGATGGAGGTTGCATTGAACCACGTCGTGCACACCCAGAGATCCACCTCAATGTGTCTGCTCTTTTGGACCCTAAGTCTCTTATGCCATCTGTTTCACTTGTCTCTTATCCAATTCTGTCTTTCCCCATGCTTGTAGATTCCAGATCCTCTGATTGTTTCATAGATACGACTTTTGTTAATAAACACAATCTTTTGACCTACCCCATTCCTCTGTTGCAACTCTGACTCTTCGACAGAACTTTCAACAGCACAATCACTCGAGCAATCAAACTCTCTGTCCATTTTGAAACTGGTGATATCACTCCGACATCGTTTTACGTCACTCCGTTGGATGGATCCTGCTCTCTTGTTCTAAGACACAACTGGCTCACCTGCTACAATCTGTTGATTGACTGGGTCTCGAGCAGTATCTCTTTCCGCTCACCTGAACAGGCCATGCCTACAGCTCCAAGCTCCCTTCCACAGCCTCTGGTATCTCCACCTCCGGCTGAACCAACCCCACCTGATCCACCGCGTTTCTCCAATCACAAGGCTCCACCTATTATGCTTGTCAGTGCTCCTGCATTTGCACTGGCTTGTCACCTTGAAGGCTCTGTTTAATTCAGCCTGCAACTCCACTTCCCGGAAAGTGAACTCCGTTCTGCCTCCACTGCTCCAGAAGCCATCGATCTCTCCATGGTCCCTCCAGACTATCACAACTTCACCGATGTGTTCAGTAAGAGCAAGGCTGATACCCTTGCTCCTCACCGCGAACATGATCTGAAGATCGATCTGGAAGAAGGTGCATTTCCCCCACTAGGTGCAAACTACTCACTTTCATCCTCTGTGCTTGATTCCCTCCATGCTTTCCTCAATGAGCATCTTGCCATGGGTTTTATCCACCCTTCCTCCTCCGCTCACGCCACTCCGGTCCTCTTTGTCTGCAAGAAGGACGGTTCACTCCGCCTTTGCATCGACTTCCAAAGACTCAACAAAGTCACGAAGAAAGATTGCTACCCACTTCCCTGTATCTCCGACCTCCTAGACGCTCCGAGTCATGTGAAGATCTACTCCAGGATTGACCTCCGGCATGCCTATCACCTCATCTGCATCACCAAGGGAGATGAATGGAAGATGTCCTTCCAGACACGCTATGGCTCATATGAGTGGCTTGTTATGCCATTCGGACTTACCAATGTCCCTGCGGCATTTCAGCGATTCATTAATACTATCTTCACAGACTTGTTGGATGTGTGTGTGGTCGTATATCTCGACAACATCTTAATCTACTCCGCAGATATGACTTCCCACAAGGAACATGTCCAGGAAGTCCTCCGGCATCTCCACAAACACGGTCTCTACGCAAAACCCGACAAATGCGAGTTCCACACCACTTCCACCGAGTATCTCGGGTATCAGCTTTCCTGTCTGGACTTACTATGTCTCCGGAGAAGGTGAAGACTATATAGGAATGGCCAGAACCTTGTAAGGTCAAGGACATTCAGTCCTTCCTAGGGTTTGCAAACTTTTACAGGCATTTCATAAGTATCTACTCCGATATCGTTGTTCTGCTGACCTGCCTTACTTGCAAGGGTACCCCTTGGAACTTCGATGACGCCTGTCGCTCCGCTTTCCAGAAGCTCAAGAACACTTTCATATCCGCTCCGATCCTTACTCACTGGATTCTGGACATGCCCCTGATCGTGGAGACTGACACCTCCAACTATGCCATCACTGGCATCCTTTCCATCGGATGTCTGGATCAGCAGATCTGACCAGTCACCTACTATTTGCAGACTTTGTCCACTCCGGAGCTCAATTATGACACCCATAACAAGGAATTACTCGCCATTCATGAGTCCTTCCGGACTTGGCATCACTACCTTGAGGGCTCCGCAACACCAGTCAATGTTGTCACCAATCATAAGAACCTGGAGTATTTCGCTACTACCAAACTCCTTACCCAGCATCAAGCCTGTTGGTCAGAGTTCCTCTCCCAGTTCAGCATGGTCGTCCACTTCTGCCCTGGACACCTCAGAGCTAAACCTGATTCCCTTACTAGATGCTGGGATGTCTATCCCAAAGAGGGGGATAAGGACTACGCTCGTGTCAACCCTTACAATTTCCGCCCTGTATTCACACAAGAACAGCTCGCTACATCCCTCCGAGCAACATACCTAGCTGCCCCGGTACTCCGAGCTGGTTCTTTATTCAATGTTGAACAACTCCACAATGACATCCTCTCTGCACTCCCTTCTGACCCATTGGCTTCAGTCCACCTGTCCTTCCCCAAACCCTCTGATTCCCGTTGGTCAGTAGACTCTGACTGATTCCTACAACTCGATGGTCGCATCTATGTACCAGACTCCGATGACCTTCGTCTCCGAGTCCTCCGTTACAAACACGATCATCCACTCTCCAGACACTTCGGACAGAACTGGACCCTTGAACTGATTCGCCGAGAATATACATGGCCAGGTGTACAGACATTCGTCAAAGAGTACGTTTCGTCCTGCACCTCCTGTGCTTGCGCAAAGGTTCTGAGACATAAGCCATACAGTCTCCTTAAATAACTCCCCATTTCCGAGAAGCCGTGGAATTCCATCTCCATGGATTTCATTGAACAACTCCCTGTGTCCTCTGGATACACCGCTATACTAGTAGTTGTAGACCGTTTATCCAAACAGTGCATCTTTATTCCAATGCACGACACAATTACTTCTCCAGAGCGCGCTCAGCTCTTCTTATTCCACATCTTTTCGAAGCACGGAGTTCCCTCCCATATCACCTCCGATCAAGGCTCAGAATTCGTATCTCATTTCTTCCGCTCACTTGGGAAAGCCCTAGATATCCACCTTCACTTCACATGCGGTTATCATCCAGAAGGCAATGGTCAAACAGAACGCATGAACCAGACACTTGAACAGTACCTTCGGATCTATTGTAACTACCAGCAAGACAACTGGTCCGAACTCCTGCCTCTCACAGAGTTCTCCTACAACAACGCTACGAACACGACTACTGGCATTTCTCCATTCTTCGCTAATAAAGGCTATCACCAACATCACAGTTCACCCCGAACGTGATCTGACCTCCACCCAAGCTCATGAGTACTCCATAGACCTCAACTCCCTCCATGAATTCCTCCAAGAAGAAATGGCCCATGCCCAAGAGTGATACCAAGGACCCACAGATGCCAAGCGCTTACCTGCACCAGACTTCAAAATCGGAGATCAGGTATTCATAAAGGGCAAGTATTTCTGCTCCACACGGCCCTCTAAGAAACTCTCTAAGAAGAATTTAGGGCCTTACACTATTATCGCTCAAGCAGGATCCCATTCCTTCACACTCCGTCTCCTGGACTCCATGAAGTCCATACACCCCGTTTTCCATGTCTTACAGTTGGAACCCTCCATTCCCAATGTCATTCCGAACAGAATCCAGCCTCCACCACCTCCGGTCAAAGTCAATGGAGAACCGGAGTTTGAGATCTTGGAGATCCTCAACTCCAAAATCGATCGTCGACATTGCCACTGCCAATTGCTTTACCTGGTGAAATGGCTAGGATACAAAGGAACTAACAATGAGACATCTTGGCTATTAGCCATGGAGTTAGGACACACTTCAGATTTGGTGCAGGACTTTCACACAAGGTACCCGGACAAACCCAGACCTTTTGCAAGGCAATAGTGAAAGATGTCAGATTTCAAGAACTAACTACAATACTTCTACATCTGACTCCGGATGAGGCTCGCAAGCCTCATCCCTCAACTCCTCCCGCTCCGCTGCTGCCTCTGCCTGTTCCTCTGCACCAATCTCCTTCTCCTTCTCATCTTCCTCTGACTCCGCTGCGATATATGTCGCTTCCAGAGCCTCCCTCATATCCTCCAATGTGCCAAGCATCGCTGATGCGACGATCCCTCTTCGTCCTCCTCCTCACTCGACACCAAGCTCGCCCTGTGTCGTTTCTTCTTCCACCCCTCTGGTGACCCCTTTGGTCTCTTCTTCCATTTCCGTGACACCGCCGCCACCTGCCCCGGCCACACACACTTCACCTTTGCATCTATGCAACCTTGGCAAGCTGTAGACTTGCCGCCCCCATACATGCACATCAATCCCTTCCCCGTGCACCTGTTGCACTTCGGCAGGTTCTCTGCCTTCTTCTTTCCTTTTCCCTTCGCGGCGCCTGCTGTGCCTATACCTCCTCAGCCTATCTCCGTCAGCTCCGATACTTCGGATTTAGATGGTTGCACTCACCCTTTTTTTGGCTGCCTCCGCCACCACCTTTGCACACTCCTCTGCAAGATGAGCATCAGACCAGTTCTTGAGGTCGCTATCGGACATGGTAGTTTTGTGAGTGAATGAAGGAAGCGACTGAATTTTGGGACTTTATAGTCCACACTTGTTTTTCGGACTCCGAAAGGCAACTCCCGCATTGTTCCTCGCTAAGGCCTTCAGGGGTTCAGGCCTAAGAGGGGGATCCTGTCATATCCCATATTTCTTCCAAGTCTCTTTTCCATTTCTGTTACAATTCAATGGTACCCCCCTATCTTTTCTTTTTCTATGTCTTTCTGTTCCTACAGAACCTGGCGACGTACTTCGCCAATTAACCATTTCTCTTTGATTTCTGAACGTTCTCTAATGTTCTACTTACATTCCATAGTATTCTTTGGGTTCCCACCATTAACGTTCTTCAGACTTCCATAATGTTCTTTGGTCCCAAGAATCTTCGCTTATCAATGTTCTGAAGTATTCTTTCACATTCTAAACTTCCAGAACATTCTGCTTAGTCATCATGAAACTTTAGTATATAAACCTTCGAGTTCTCTACAAGGATTCCCTAACTTAGACCTACTTAGGATTCTCTCCTATCTAGCAATCTATCCTTGTCCTTGAATACTCAGATCTCTATAAGTCTTCGTTGTACTTTTGAGACAACGCTTCACTGTTTACCTCGAACCCAAGGAACTCTCTAGAAGGGTGAACCATTGAACCTACAAGCTAGAATAACTACGCTCAGAACTCATCCAGAAATCCCCTTGGACCAACGCCTTCTTAAAGCAAGAGAAACTACCCTTACTAAGGTTACCTTTTGTCGCTGCTGAGTATCCTCAGTAGCTCCTTGTCTTTGTCCCTCTTGCTTACCTAAGTTTACGGCTGGTCCTATTCGGGTCAACCATAACAAAAGGTCTAAGTTCTACTTTGCGATTACTGTCGATGTAATTCGCCACCATTTCCTCTCAACCTCCCCTGATTCCACGTTCGTGGAGAACCCCTCACCCAGATCCTATCTCCGAGTCTTCTGAAGCAAGCCCTACCAAAGAAGAACCCCTTGATCTTGACATCCCTATCTCTACTTCCACCAAAGAAGAAGAAACTCTCTGCCTCGCCCACGACTTCTCTGAAAGATTAAACCTTCCAAGAGTTCCCACTCCACCTTCCCCAACTCCGACTACTTCCACCCCACTCTTCTCTCTTCCTCCACCACCGATACCCATGTCCACCACTTCCAAACCTGTTGAACTCCGTCTTGGAGCCCCTGAACCTTACGATGGTTCCTACAAAGATGCCATTCCCTGGCTCCACAACGTCCAATTCTACCTGAAGGGGAACAAAGACGTTTACAATTCTGACACCAAGAATATTGCCTTTGCACTTTCTTACATGAAACTAGGGTTAGCCCTCACCTGGGCCCTCACCTATCAACAAGCCACTATCATCAGCACCACCATTGTACTAGGAACCTTTGGAGACTTTATCAAAGAGTTCAAAATTGCCTTCGAACACCAAGACATGGTCAGGAACGCTCTTAATTGGCTATCCGACACAAGGATGATGATGAAGAAGGACAGATCTTACGACCCCTCCCTCTCGTCATATATCTCTACCTTCAAAAGCAAGGCCGCTGTCACCAACGTCAAGGACGAACACATCCTTATCAACTACTTTGAAAAAGGAATCCTTGTTGCACTCATGAACAAAATCATGGCCATGGAAACCATCTCCACAACCATCAAGAAATGACAAGAACTTGCCGTTCATTTTACCACTCAATGGGAAAGAGCTAAGGGAATCTCCCACCCTGCCAAACAATCCAACCGCCCCTTGTATCAACCCCTGCCGAAGATTAGAGACCCCGATGCCATAGATGTTGACATTATCAGAATTCCCAAACTCACCCCCAAAGAAAGAAAATGTTGCATGGAGAAAGGGCTCTGCTTCCGATGCCGTACCAATGGACACATGTCCAACAAATGCCCCACCTTCCCTTCTGAGCCGAAGAAAAAGGTCAAGAAGGTCATTGAAGAAGAACTTCCCAAGTTGGAAGAAATTGAAGACGATGACAAAGAAGAGGCCATAAGAAGAATCTCTTTTTCTCAGATAGATTTTTGAAATGGGAGTCTTGATCGACGTGAGTCTCTCCCTCCTCCCCCATATGCCCCTCTGTAACAGTAGTGTCTTTGACTAAATCTATCCAAATACCTGTCCAAGTCATTGAACCCTTGTTACGCGAGTGCGTCAACAAAAGCTCAACAGGGGTTGACTATGCTCCTGGCACTCAACGGGTCCAGGGAAGTCTTCAGAGTATCTTCTTATATAGGAGAGGAGGGAGACAAGGGCATATCCATGTAAGGGATCACAGGAGAAGCCAGCGGGAGAATAGAAGTCAAGAAGAGGACGCTTCCGACAGCAAGCTTCAATCAACACAGATAGGCATAGATTAAGGTTAAGGAGAAGATACATGGGGAACTCCACCTTAAATACTATCTAGACGAATCTAGGGCAGGCGTGTTCTTAAATAGGAGGACAATACAAGTGAGTCAAGGAATAATCCCTATGAGATGAACAATGGAGGGGAACATGAGTCCTAAATGAGAGATCAGGATTTAAGGGTGATAGGGTCCGAGATTAATAGAGAGTGAGGAAAGAGTCTGAGATTAATCTTGGGAGTAATGGGAAAGCATACAAGATTAAATACGTCCGTGATGAAAAGAATCCGAAGGCGCAGCGGGATCAGAGAACAGCTCTGTCTCTAATAACTCTGCCCAAGCTGTGTCTGGCACAGCTGGGTCGAGTCCTAGTTCAGAGAAGAGGGTTCGTCCCGAGTGGGCGAGGTAAGCAGTGTCGGGTGAGACGGGAGAAGAGTTATTAGGGGAAAATGATAGGGGGTCCACTGTATTTGTAACATTACCCCCGTTGTAGCCCTGAAGTTTCATCTCAGGAACTCCTATCTCCCTCGTTGATCTCGTAATTGGTGAGATCCCAGGAATGGGGGTCCATGTCGTCGTAGGTGCAGGCCTGGGCCTGGTGACCCTTCTCTCCACAGAGCAAACAACGTTGTCAAGGGCAGCGGTATTGAGGGTGGCCCAGGGCGACAATGTTACAGATGGGACAGGTGTATCGGGGACAGTTGACCCATACATGGGAAATGGAATTACATTGGAAGCAGTGAGGGGGGACAAGTTGGGTGAGGCTGGGCCGAGGGGGAACGGAGTCTGGTAGTTGGCGGGGGTTCCATCCCATAGGGGGTTGGGCAGGAGGACCCATGGTTGTGGTACATACGCCAGGGGAAGGGTCTGAAGCAGCGCATGTGGGAGTGGGGGTTCTCCTGGGAACGGGAGGTACAGCGGGGGTATTGTTTTCATCTGTAATTCCCATAGGGGAGGTAGTACAAGGGGGTTGGGAAGGGAGCCCAGCAGATAGGATGATGGCCCCATGGTGACGGAGGGCGGGGCGAATGGTGTTGCAGACAGCGGTCCCATTGGGGGTTGAAGATATGGGGTTGGGAATAGGTATGGGAAAGGGTGAGCGGGGTTGGCTCACAGGGTTATTTGCGACGATGGTGGTGTCGGAGGTGGAGTCCAAGTCATTGTCAGCATCGCTTCCTCTAGCTGTGCCAGCTGGAGCCGTAGCTGCTCGTCAGGGAAGGCGGATTCGGGAATGGGAGGTAGGGAGTTGGAATCCTCTAATGAGGTCCTCAATGAAGGGAGGGGGGTAAGCTCTCAAGGTACGTTGGCAGCTCATCGAGCACAGGGTTCCTCGATAACCGGTTCATCCCTGAAGTAGATGTTCCGTTCTTCATTGGATAGAGAGATGAGGATGGGTCGGAGGATAGTGTTGGTGATGGGGGTAGGGAGGAGGTAAATACATCGATCGAGTCCTTCGATGTAACATAAGTCGAGGATGAGGTTTCTGGCTTTAACCAATGCTTGTTCCACAACCACTGCAGTCATAGGAGCGTTGGGGGTCGAAGTGGAGTTAGGGAATATAGGGGGGGTGGTGGGGTGCCAGGTGACATGACAGAGGATAGTACAGACGGTGGCATAGAGGTGGAAGAGTCGGACCAAATAGACGAGGGTGTCGTTGGTGGAATAGAATGGGATGGCTTGGAGGGCTTGTTGCACTTGCCCGTTTTCGAGTAGGGAGACATAGAGAAGTTGACAAGCGTATAGAGGGAGGCGGGAAAGTCTGACCGAAAGAGGAGTGGACGTGGGGGGAAAGGACATGGAGGACTGGGATTCTGCTCTAGAGGTTTTTCCTCTTTTTATATTCCCGAAGGATCGAGTCAGCATTCCCAAAGTTGCCTTCAGATTCCCAAGTTCATTCCGTGTCAGAGTATCCTTTCCAGTGTACTAAGTATTGCCTCCAATTATTGGTTCCGCGATGATTGATGATTTTCTCGATTTCGTATTCCTCTTCCGTCCCTATTAGTTCCAGTGGGGGATGGGGGAAGTTAGGTCTGTATTCAGCTGTTTCCTTATATGGGGATAGGAGGGAAGCGTGGAAGACATTATGAATCTTCCACTGTTTCGGTAATTGATGCCGAAAAGCAACCAAGGAAATCACCTCCAAGATGGTAAAGGGGCCAGTTCGTCAGGGAGAGAACTTCCGAGGAGTTTGTAATTTGAGGTTTTTGGTTTCTAACCATACCTGCTCTCCTTTTTTCCACAGTTTAAAGCGGGAGGAGATCCTATCTTTCATCCGTATTTGGGTGAGTTTATGCGCAGCTTCGGCTTCTTTTCATGCATCCTCAATATGGGAGAGCCGAGTTTCAAGCGCGGGGAGGAAGGTCTTTCCTAAAGTGGGGTAGGATTGTGGTTCATATCCCATGATTAGGGAGAAAGGGGTTTTTCCTGTTACAG
>JBBPNW010000275.1:5742-21670 GCA_038091115.1 Rubroboletus rhodosanguineus
TTGGGAAAGCATAGTTGATGACACATGGAGTGTCAGATATGTGATCTCGCCATGTGATCTCCCAGAAACCTTCAAACCAGGGGGCAAGAAAGTTAGTCCGAGTATGTACATGGACTGTGCATTGTGGCAGCGAACCTTGTACACCACAAGATTTGAACCTGTGGTGTCAATTACACGACGATGGATGAACTGCCGGGTTGATGAGGAATTTTTCGTACCATTCCTGGTACTCATCGGAGAAAGTGGAGTTTTGGACTCGGGACTCTCTAGCGAGCCCAAGCCTGGACATCCGCGTGGAGATTTGCTCTTCCACATCTTCGTCTGAGGACCCTCGCGCCATTTCAGCTGGTCGGCAAGGGCGGAGAGGGGAGCGAATCGTTGACGTACTCATCATCAGTGAAGTAATCGGAAGTGGTAGTAGAAGGGGGGTTGTATAGCTCTAAGGAGTCGCGGATCCTTTGAGCTCTTGGAGGAGTGATGAGGAAGAGACGTCTAAAGAAGCGTCTCCAGGTACCGTTAAGCGGAATGTTGGAAGGAGGGGGGAAAACGCGTTGTGTGAGCCTCCCTAGTCCTCGTCACCAGACGACTTCTAGGTCTCGCACTGAATGCGGGAAGGGGGGATCTACGGCTTCTTCGTCAGCCTTGAATCCCTGTTGGGGGGATGTCCTTTATTCCTGGACGAGGATAGAGTTGCCTTTGAGATCCACGCAACCACACCAGGAAGAGGTTGCTAACGGATAAGGGCTGTTAACCCATGTGACAATAACCCGTAGTCACGCAAATGGTGGGACTAGATGTATTGTGTATCCCTACACGTTGGGGTCGACGTCACCCCAAAACCGGCCCTAGTGCACTATGGGCGATAGCAATGTTATCTGATTTAGAACGCTGGACAAGCGTATGAATAGCGTGGGTGCAGTGCTAGTCTGCTCTCGGTTTAATCTCCGAGAAGGAGAGATTCCTCTTAATGCTGAGGTCCGTGTATAAAGCACTGAAGGGTAGAAAGGGGTATCCCTCATGAGGGGAGAGTGAGAAGACAGAAGGAAAAGGGGTAGGAACAGTTACAGCCGGAGCGAAGAGCTCGATGGCAGGCAAATCGAAGAGGGCGAGGTCAGAGTCGGGAGTGTTTCGGGAGGATGAGAAGTCTTGCGGAACGACGGAGGCGGAGGGCTCCACGTTGTTTGTTGTGGGGAGGAATGGAGGAGAGGGAATGAGCAGAACAGCGACTAAGTGTCCTGTCATGCTCGAGAGGATATCTTCGGAATTATGTTAACCAAAGACACTCAAAGTGAGGTTTTGGGTGAAAGACTCAAAATTCCGAAGATGGGAATAATCTACAAGAAATCCCTACTTATATACTAACTACTAAAGTCGCTTACTAAGTAATAGAACCCGAGAGAACGTTGTAGAACATTCTACAAGGGTGAAGGGTGTGAGATCATCGGTGAGTCAGCGATGATGTAATTGTGACATCATAGTCTAGAGCGGTCTAGACTTGGTAAAGGGGAGATAAGATAAGATAACGGGAAAAGAGGTAAAGAGTACGCGAAGGTTACGATAGGGGTTTTAAGGATTTTAAGGATATCGTTTCAACGTTGTGGCCCAGGTCAGAGCAATCCTGCAGCCTGCTACTCTCAGCCCTGTTTCCTCTGAGTCGCCACCCCTCATCTATGCTGAATTCTTCAACTTCTCCAATCTTCATTACCAAATGATAAACAACATCCGCGTCATCACTCCCGCTCCCAAGATAGAAATGTTCATTGTTCAGCGACGATTCCGGTCTAATGGTGCCCCACTTGGTGATATTATTCCACTTGACAGGGTGCGTCAAGTCGTTCAGCTTGTTCCAAAGTTTGGTGTCAGGGCTCCCAAGGAGATAACGAGCGATAATTCTTTGCTAGTCAGTTGGGAGTTCTACATCAATAGTTTTGCTGACAAGGAAACTTTTCATGCTATACTGAGCTACCAGTAGTTGATCTGTCTGTTGATACTATGATGCTGCCAATTTGATAACACCTGATGCAATCCTGTACGGAATAGATTAAACTGTTTTCAGTAACATTACTTAAAGCAATGCTAATGCTACAGAGATGTCTCCTTAAAGGAGCTACGCGTAGCTTTGGCCAATAGAAAGCAGGTAAACTTGGTTGCTCGGGAACACAATGGTATTTTCTGGTTTCCTCGGCTCCCAGTTCACTGATGCATGTGGGACTGTCTTTAGTGGAATTACGAGGAATGATTAGTCCTTTCCCAAAGAATGAATCTACGAAGATATCCGGTTTGAGAACGTGGGAACAGAGGCACGTGCATTTCAAAACAGAACTTTCTACGTACAGTTACTACAGTATGAGGTTCCTCGACTCGAGCTTTCGAATTCCGAAATCATGTCTCATCACAACCTGCAGCTAGGTCAAGACATTACGGCGCATGATGTTCTGGAACCAGAGAGAGCCCGTCCAGGGGGCCTCACGAGGAGCGACACCGTAAGCTATCTTCACCCTTCGCCATCCACCCGCTTACAAAAGTGTGCAGCAACACACATTTCGTCAACCTATCCAGCCCCCGACCCCTCGCGGGTCTCTTCTCGGTCTAGATCGCCTGGCCAGGGAGAAGAGAGACCAAGCCAATGCAGCAAATACACCCAGGAAGAAGCGAAAATTACACGATGATGGCGTTTTTAAAGGTATGCGCGATTTAATCGTTACGATACAGCAACTAATATATGTGCTAACAGTCCCAAGTCTACCTCCCCCTCGGAGTGGCACATCTAGACAGAGAGGTCAAGAGACCCCCTCAAACCCAGGTGGACTCTCTGAGATCGCTCGACAAAGGCTGGAGGAGTATAGGAAGAACAGGGACAATAGACACAAAGGTAACTTATCTAATCATCTAATTGCGTCCTTTTACTTATTGTATTCTTTAGAGGGCATCTCCGTAACGCAGGAACGCAAGGACGACGGGCCAAAAGGTCTCGGGGACTTCCAGCGCCGACTGAACAGAAACGATAGAGGACGGAGCCGTGACCGTGACCGAGATGCACCTAGCGTCCGTGTACCCAACGTTGGATGGGAGTCAACCCCGAGACGAAGTCGGGACGGGGAGGGTTTAGGTTGGGGAGGAACCAAGGACAGAACCTGGGAATCTCCCACACCTAGGGTTCTGCGAGGGGGCAGTCCGGAGGACGATGGCCTTTTTGGCGTTGACGTAAGAGAGTGGGAGGAAGAGCAAGTCAAGTTGGATCGAGACTGGTATAGTGGTGCTGAAGAAGGTGGTGTGGCTGGCGATGACGAACACAATCCTCTCGCCCAGTACGAAGATCTTAGTGTCATCAAAGAGGCCGAGATAGTGACAAAAGCGAGGGTCAGTCTTCTGTTTTCTGCTTCGGTCAATCTTACTCACTTCCAGACGCAGAGGAAAATCTCGGCCAGGCAGGCTCAATATGTAAGTACCCAGTGCTATAACGACTCGCTGTGTGGTCTCTGAGCGATCCCTAGAACGCCGACAACGACTTATGGGAAGCAAACCGGATGGTCACTTCCGGTGTTGCCACCCGCAAAGAATTTGATCTCGATTTCGAAGACGAGTCAGAATCAGCCGTCCATGTCATGGTTCATGATCTCAAGCCCCCCTTCTTGGATGGGAAGACAATCTTTACGAAACAGCTGGAACCTATCAATCCTATCAGGGATTCAACAAGTGATATGGCCGTCTTCTCCAAGAAAGGCAGCACCCTTGTGAAGGAAAAACGAGAACAGGCTGAACGCGCGAAAGCTGCTGCCAAGCTCGCTTCCTTGGGAGGAACATCGTTAGGGAACATCATGGGGGTCAAGGATGAGGAGGCCGAAGCCGAAGGTGCGTTTCCCGCTTGGCACTTTCAGCGCTTGTCGAGTTGGGCATTCATGTAGCCCTTCGCGTTCTGCACATCGACAGCTGCAGCAGAGAAAGCGGCAGCCTCCGAGGACAAGGAGGATTACAAAGGAGATTCAAAGTTTGCTAGCCATCTGAAAACGACGGCCGGGGTCAGCTCGTTCGCCAAAAATAGGACCCTGAAGGAACAGAGGGAATATCTTCCTGCATTTGCATGCCGAGAAGAGCTGCTGAAAGTCATCCGAGAGAATCAAGGTAAGTGTTCTAGTGGTTAGAGGTCTGCGACTCTGATGACGAAGCTTGATCCAGTTGTCATTGTCGTCGGCGAGACAGGTTCTGGTAAAACCACACAGCTAGCACAATTCCTTCATGAGGACGGATATGCCTCTTTCGGCATTATCGGTTGCACGCAGCCTCGTCGTGTTGCTGCAATGTCTGTCGCAAAACGTGTCTCTGAAGAGATGGAGGTGTGTCATGCGATTGCCATCCTTCTTACCCCTAAATGGTTTGCAGTGTAAACTCGGTGGGCTTGTTGGTTATGCGATTCGATTTGAAGACTGTACATCGTCAGAGACGAAGATTAAATGTGGGCATCATTTCGTCCACTCTGTTCCTAGCTAACGGGTGTCCGTTCTCTAGACATGACGGATGGTGTGCTGCAGCGAGAGTCCCTAAACGAAGGTGACTTGGATAGATACAGTGTCATCATTCTTGACGAAGCACATGAACGATCACTCAGCACCGATGTTCTCATGGGCCTTTTGAAGAAGAGTAGGTTACTATCTCATTAGTAGCATTCATCGCTAAGAAAGTCCATTAGTCCTCTCACGGCGCCGCGACTTGAAGCTCATTGTCACATCCGCAACCATGAACGCCGAGAAGGTAAGATTTAAGATGTTCCGTATTCTGGACTCCGTTCAATGATAAGACTAGTTCTCCGCATTCTACGGAAATGCCCAAACATATACTATTCCTGGTCGTACTTTCCCTGTCGAAATGTTCCATTCGAAGTCTCCTTGTGATGACTACGTTGACAGCGCTGTCAAGCAAGTCCTCCAGATTCATCTCTCTTTACCTCAGGGTGATATCCTCGTCTTTATGACTGGCCAAGAAGATATAGAAGTCACTTGTCAAGTCATACAGGGTTAGTGACATTTTTTCATTAAGTCTCACATCTTTTCATTGTCCACGTGTCCGCAGAGAGGCTTGAACAATTGGATGAGCCACCACATTTGGCAGTGTTGCCTATCTACTCCCAGATGCCGGCTGACTTGCAGGCCCGCATCTTCGAGCCCACTAGTGATGGTCGTCGAAAGGTCATCGTAGCCACGAACATTGCAGAAACATCGTTGACAGGTGGGGCTGTTGTTTTCTTTGCCGTCGCCATACGCTTATAGATTTTAAGTCGATGGTATTCTGTATGTCGTAGACTCGGGGTATTCCAAGCTGAAAGTATACAACCCGAAAGTTGGCATGGATGCTCTTCAGATTACCCCTGTGAGCCAGGCCAACGCAAATCAACGTACGGGTCGCGCTGGCCGAACAGGCAGTGGGTCAGTTAATCATGAATAGATCAGTTAAAATATTATTCTGACACTCTTTCATAGCTTCTGCTACCGCTTGTATACAGAGATGGCCTACCGAAACGAAATGTTTCCTAACACCATACCTGAGATCCAGCGGACAAATTTGGCCAACACCGTGTTGCTGTTGAAGTCTCTGGGTGTCAAGAACCTGCTGGAGTTCGATTTCATGGACCCTCCACCTCAGGTATATCAGCAGTGATACCTTTTCAAACGTAATACTGACCAACATTTAGGCAAACATCATCAACTCGATGTACCAGCTTTGGGTTCTTGGAGCTCTCGACAATGTCGGGGATCTGACTCCAGTTGGACGGAAAATGTCTGACTTCCCCATGGAACCATCGATGGCGAAGATGTTGATTGCCTCCGTGGATTACAAATGTTCTGAAGAGATGCTCACGATCGTTTCTATGCTGTCCGTACCCAGTGTCTTTTACCGACCGAAGGAACGAATGGAGGAAGCTGATGCAGCTCGCGAGAAGTTTAATGTACCAGAAAGCGATCATCTTACCCTTTTGAACGTCTTCAACCAGTGGAAGAACCATAGGTGCGCGTGCCTTGTGATATCATTGCGTTCGTTCATTAACGGCCTCACAGCTTCCGGGACGACTGGGCTACCCGCCATTTCTTGCATCCTAAGCTTCTCAGGAAGGCTCGGGAAGTTCGCGCGCAACTTGAAGATATCATGAAGTTCCAAAAAATGGAGCTTATATCCAGCGGAACGGACTTTGATATTTTGAGGTACGTCTGCTGTCTTCGAGGGTCTTGAAAAACACGACTGAATAAGATCACTAGGAAAGCAATCACTGCTGGATATTTCCACCAAGCCGCTCGTGTCAAAGGTATCGGGGAGTATGTGAACATCCGAACTGGCCTACCAACGCATCTACATCCCACCAGTGCGCTGTATGGGTTGGGATGTACGTATTCATCACATTGTCCCTAACACCGAAACTCACTTTCGTCTAGATACACCAACATACGTTGTATATCATGAACTGATCCTCACTTCGAAGGAATATATGACGCAGGTCACAGCCATCGATGCATATTGGTTAGGTACAGTGGACTTTCGTTCGGAGGAATGTGCGCATTACTCACCGTTGTGCAGCTGACCTGGGATCTGTGTTCTACTCTGTTAGGGAGAAGAACTTTGACGATGGTAGTTCAAGACGCAGAGCCGACCGAGAGTTCTCCAAGAGAGCCGAGTTGGAGAACCAGATTAAAAAGCAAAGGGAGGAGTGAGTCCCCTTGATAATCACCCTGGCATTGGCCGTGGGAGGATAGCTAACGATAATGGAAATGCCAGGGCTGCCAAGAAAGAGACAGACCAAGCTCTAACAGTCAAGACTACAACCGGAAGTTCGCAGATAATCGTGCCTGGGACGCCGAGACATCCCGGTCTGCGGGTTGGGCAGACACCACGTCGACGAGTGGGTATATGAGTTAGCGCCGTGGGACCTTTTGTGTATTAAATATAATGAGGGATAAATATACTCGTGGAGTGGGCGTATCCTGGTACAAGGACTCCACACGACCGTAGTATAGAGGATATCATTTCCGGTGTAGTTTACTCAGCAACCAGCGTCGTTAGTATGTACCTAGATACCTCAAAGTCAGGCGAGGATAAGACACAGCTCGGGATAACCCTGGGTCCCAACACCATGCCCATCAGGACCACCTCACTGAAGCCTTCCAGACATTAATATGGAAGCTTCGGGTCACTCTGAATTTGAACGCCAGTCGAGCCAAGGCAGGCTTTTGCCACATTCCTCGCCCCTCGACACCCTCGTCCGCCGTACATCATCTCGACGCAAGGCAGCGAAACAGCAGACCCACATTGCTAGCCAGGCCAATCCTAGCGTCACATCTCCATCCCTCCAGCTCCGCTATGTACCGCCTCAGCCTGCCTATGCAGTATCACCACCAAGACCGTTCGCCAGTCAGCGCGTCCCCGATTCTCCATTGCTGCACTCAAACTTTCGAGGGTCGACAGCCAGCGCGACAACGAACGTAACTGCACTGCATACCAGCCGAAATTCCAAATCATTTCTTTCATTTACGGATGATTGTGAACCGGACGACGGTGGTTGCTACCAGCCTGAAGACAATAATTACAATCAGCGACCTCAGTCATCCACTATCCACAATTACAACAACAGCTATCCTGCTTTTGCCACTTCCCCCGCCTCTACTACACGCCTCGAATCGCCAACTGACTTATGGCCGCAGGCCACTGGCCTTACACAGCTGGAAACTTTGGATTGCACTGACCCTGAAGATCTCATGCACCCGCTACCGTCCCCTTTACCGACCGTCATCGTTTCCTCCCCGCAGGATGATGGCCCAAGGGCGCGCGTTCCCATGCGCCAACCGATAGTATCGCAGAGTAGTTCACCACGACTGAACTTCTCGAGACCAGGTCGACCACCTATACTCTCCTCCGACGAACAGAAGCGACGGGTACTCGAGCGAAATGCCCAGAGGGCGAACTCGCCAAGAATGAGTCCTAGCCCGGTGTCCTTCAGCCCTGTCACTCCCGTGATTGGTGTATATCCTGACATACACCATATGCCTGGCCATCTTGCATCAAGCGAGTTTTCCGGCCCATCGTCGGCCCCATCATCGTATCTTCGCCCCGACGGGGTCTACTCCTCTCCTTCCCTCGCGTCCTCAAATCCTATGACACTCCTTTCGCATCCGCCTTCGTTGAGAGCTGGATCAGCTTTGAGTTTATACTCTAATTCGTATTCATTCTACCAGTTGGACAGCACTGCGCCATCGCCATCGCCATCGCCATCGCCATCGCCGACGTCGAGTCAATCCCCTCGATCTTCCCCAGATGTATCCTCAGCTACCGGTAGACCTGCGTCCGCTGAACCTCAGACAGCCGAAGAATACCTTCAACTGGGAATAAAGTTTCATGAGGCTAATCAACTGAAAGATTCGGCTGTCTGTTTCGAGAAGAGCGCAAAGGAGCAGGGCGGGTGTAGTGTGGGGATGTTGATGTGGGGCCTCACGCTGAGGCATGGTTGGGGATGCGAGAAGAATGAAAAGAGTGGATTCAAATGGTTGACAATGGCGGCTGAGCTGGCGATGGAGGACCTCGAGGAGGCAAAGAAGGGGTTGGATGCGAGAGGGGTCAAAGTGAGTTATCCGTTTTTTTGTGAAGCGAAGTCGGTTTCCCAATATACAATGATAGGAAGAGCTTGTGCTTGCCATTTATGAAGTCGGCCAGTGCTTCTTTCACGGTTGGGGTGTAGTGAAAGACCAGAAGATGGCAGTCGTACGTGACTGGTCACTTGTTGCTTGTCAATGCTCTGATGGGACAGGTGCAGAGCTACTACAGGGTTGCTGCAAACCTAGGAGATGCTGATGCTCAGCAGGATCTATCCTTTTGTCTAGCCAATGGAAAGGGGTGCAAGAAGAACAAGAAAGAGGCTGCAAAGTGGTATCGCGCTGCAGTGAGTCCGTTCTCTTGCTCGGTCATGCATGGGCTCGAGCCGTGATTCCAGGTCGCACAAGGTGCCAGCGACGTTGGGATGGCGTGGATATACAAAGACAAGTATAAAGACTAAATGCCCGCACCCATTTCTCCAGACCCCGCTGAATAGCAACCACTTCGACATGGCAACGGTTCTCTTGAGATACTAGGTGACTCCGCGCGAAGCATCTGGATGATTGTTTTGGAAGTCGCATGTAGGAAATTCTGACGCGCTTATACCCCATGAATATTAGTTGAAGAGATGGACAAGGACGTCGTTTACTCGCGAATTAATCTCATCAAATATACAGACCCCCTCCATTTTGCTCATGCCTTTTTCCCTGCTCGTCATGCGACTGGCACTGAGCTCCAACCTGGATGATTAGTCTCCACGGAACCATGACCTGGCCAACGTATCGGCCTGTTGGGGTATCTGATCCGAGGATGTACTCCTCGGTGTTGACGAGCAATATGTTGAGGAGTTGGTCTGTACCCACGAATGTACCGATAAAAACGCGGTTGTCAGAGGTGACGATGCGGAGGGTCTCCTTGAGCAGGTCCCTCACAGCAGCGATTGCTGAGGTGTCCATGTGCGGCTCTGGTGAAGCCATGAGGCATAGATCTGTGACGCGTCACTCACTGTCACATCCATCTGTTCAATGAACCCATTTGAAAGTGCCCTCTCGTTGAACATGCAAGGTCAATACAGCTCTCCCAACACACACAAGTACTCGGTCATCTTGCCGACCTACAACGAGCGCAAGAACCTCCCCATCATCGTCTGGCTGTTGGCCAGGGTGTTCCGCGAGCAGTGCGTGTCCAGCGAACAGGTGTGGGCCGGGCCGCTGAAGGGTCTAGTGAGCTAGCATGGGAGATCATCGTCGTGGACGACGCCAGTCCGGATGGCACCCAAGAAGTCGCCCAGGAGCTCGCCAGGGTGTATGGAGAGGATAAAATCGTGAGTGTTTGTCTTGCTCGCGCTGTCGCCTGGCTGAACGCGCCGCAGGTGTTGAAACCACGTCCCGGAAAGCTCGGGCTTGGGTGCGTGTCACTCTCTTTTCCACTACACACAGGTTTATCGCCAGCGCGCAGGACTGCATATATCCATGGACTGGACTTTTGTACCGGTGACTTTGTTATCATCATGGACGCTGACTTTTCACACCATGTGGGTGCATCAATGCCGTTGGCGTTTTCAGATTCTCATTCTGTTTAACCAGCCAAAATTCATACCACAATTCATTGGGTGACGTTCGTCCGACTCGCCATCTCGAAGCGGCTGACGCCTTTCTTTTACAGGTTGCAACAGGCATACAATCTAGACATCGTTACAGGTACACGGTACCGGTCTACCCCAACACCCTCTCTATCCGGCACGCGTCCTGGTGGTGTACACGGGTGGGATCTTAAACGGAAGCTCGTTTCGAGAGGAGCCAACTTCTTGGCCGCGACTGTGCTCAATCCTGGCGTCAGTGACCTGACGGGTAGCTTCCGGTACGTGCGTTCGATGCTGTGCGTGACTGTGACTGACATGCCATGGAGGCTCTACCGTCTGCCCGTCTTGCGGCATATTATCACCCTCACACGATCGCGAGGCTACGTGTTCCAGATGGAGATGATGGTGCGCGCACGGGCCCTGGGATACACAGTGGGGGAGGTTCCAATTACATTCGTGGACCGCATCTTTGGCGAAAGCAAGCTAGGCGCGGATGAGGTGGTCGGATATGCAAAGGGTGTATGGTCGCTTTTCACTTCGGTGTAACCGCTGTAGCGTACGCACGTGTTATTGTGGCTGTGCATTATCGATGACATCACGTTCGTCAGCAACCAGAAAAGGAAGGAATCATACGAGTCTCCTCTCGGCCATATTTGGTGGATGTGCCAGTCTCTCTATCTTAATCCACAACCACCATGAGTCTCCGTCAGGATGTCCTCAGGTCACTGACCCTAGCAGAGCTCGCCGCAGAGCGCAAGCAAGTCGTATCTGCTCGCCATTCGGACGAGGATTCCGACGAAGAGTTGATCTACGTCGTGAGTGTGACATGATTCCCATCTGATATGCCCCTCATCATCGCGCAAGACATCCACTCCTGGGACACCCGCACGATCCCGTGCACCATCACGACCCAGTTCCAGACCGGTCTCGCCCACTCGGCGAGCAAATAATCCACGGAACGTTCCGAGCTTCACTCTGGCGTCAAAGCCTCTTTCATCAGATCCCCTTAAGGCCTTTCCCACTCAAATATCGCAGCGTATATTCCGATGGCTTGCAATATCAGATCTTGCTTCATGCTCGAGAGTCTCGCGGAAATGGAACAAGAGCCAGACACTTAATTATAGTGCGTGGCATTGTATATGAAGTTCGGCTCTGGGTTCTGACATTGCTATTGATCAAGTATGGTTTCAACACTATCGGAAAGAGAATTTCCACGACGAGAGTTTGCCCTCAGGCAAGTGGACTAGAAGGGAGTCGAAACAGAATTGGGTTTGTACACTTGCATGTTGTTGATACTTCGTCTAATATTCCTCCAGCGTTTAACGTTTCTATCAGCAAATGCGAACAAGTCGATACCTTCAAGCCCGCTGGAATGGTCCTCGCCTTCTCGTTCAGGATATCAGACGCCAAAAGAAATCAATGAGGAGAAGTGGCGAACAGAAGAGCAGGCTCGCCCAGGCAAAGTCGAAATGCGGGAAATGTACAAGGAGCTCGGGGGTCGCAAGTCACGTAACAAGACAAAACTTGGCAGCGCTGGTGGGTATAGAGATAGGACTGGTTGGGTTGATCACGTCGAAGAGTGATTGGATATACAACAATGTTGGTACACAGATAGCGTACACGATCTCCAAAGTTTTGCACTAGGAGTGTGCCTGCAGCGAATCACGGAACGCTGATCGCATGCACTTGATGAATCGGTATACATCTCCGGTCTGATTGAGCTCTTGTAAGAGGATTGGTAGTGTGGGTAATGGTGGAGTCGTCGTTATGACTAGAACGATGTATGAGAAATGCATTGACGTGTTCGAAAGAGGACTCACCATTGTACGAAGGAGTAGAGACATCAAGCACGAAGCTGAACTCCCGGTCAACATTCGCTTCGTCTATATGAGAAAACCGGATGAGGAGTTGGTCTGCTTCGATACCTTCTATGTTGCATTTGAGCCATGACTCGCACGCTGCAAGCTCTGACTCTAGCTGTGCAGCATGTTCATCCAGTGTGTTTCGTTCAGCATCCTTTTCTAAATTCGTCAGTTGGTTGATGTGTGTGTGCCATGAAAAGAGGATAGAACTGCACCTCGTTGTAGATTGGAAACAATAGCACGGTGCTGTTCAGTTTCGGTGCTGATAGCTGCGCACGTCTCACGTATCGAATCCAGTTGACGTTTGAGTGCAGCGACGGATTGTTCGGCGTCACGCCTCTCCTCTTGCTCCTTGGCCAATACTACGAGAAGCTCTGTGTGAGCTCA
This sequence comes from Rubroboletus rhodosanguineus, assembly GCA_038091115.1. NCBI lineage: Eukaryota > Fungi > Basidiomycota > Agaricomycetes > Boletales > Boletaceae > Rubroboletus > Rubroboletus rhodosanguineus. The sequence continues at coordinate 18,145 of JBBPNW010000275.1, forward strand.
TGGAAGAAGATTCGTGACATATACCAGCCAATAGATCGATCTCTTTCAGCTTGCACTGGTTCATTTCGGCCTCCACTGCCTGGATCCGCTCAGCCAATTTCCTCCTGTCAGCTTCCTGGGCATCTCTGTGTTTCGTGATCTCGGCGATGGCGCGATTGGTGTAGTTTGTGACAGCTTTGAGAAAGTTTCCGGTTGAAATCTCATATGCCTGCAGCCGAAGGTCTACTTGAGGGTTTGGCTGGGCGAGGATAGACGCGAGGTCGATGTGTGTAGGTCGCATTATGCGTTGTTTCTTTTGCCATCCGTAGTATATCGACGCGTTGGTCACGTGATGTGAGAGATGCACGTGTTGGATCGCGTTCCAATTTGCAAGTGCATCAAGAGGCCGACTTGATCGAATCGCATCTTGATCCTCCCAAAACCTGACTCAAGAACACAACGACTGGCAAGTATCTCCCTCATGACGGACAGTAACAACGCTTCAGACGCTCAATATCCTGATGTCCATATGGATACAGCAAAGGGCATTACCATCGGTCTCCGTGACATCCACATGGGCACGGCCAAGGGTGACCTCGGTTGGAACGACGATATCAGAATGGACACCGCAAAAGCGGCAACGACCATGAAGCCGTCAGGCTTTCAGCTCTGGGAAAGGGAGCTTCTGGAGAGCTCAGAGGTAAAGCGGAAAGCCACCGTGGCACAGCTCTGTGCGTCTCCTCGTGATCATTTTCGATTGACTGCCGATCGAAAGATCGTAGACTTTCTTGACTACTACTTTCAATATCTTGGTTACCTCGCTTCTCGGAAGGAACGCAGAGCGCGTTTCGATGTTGATACTGCGAAACGGCAGTTGTCTACGGCCGAGTATTCAAAGGAGTTCAAGTCATACTGTGGCCGCGAACGGGTATTGCTTCGGAAACGTCGCGCAAAATTGCGGGTAGAGCAATTCCATGTTATAGCTCAGGTCGGCCAGGGTGGTTATGGTGAAGTCTTCCTGGCACGCAAGCAGGAAACCGGGGAGGTGTGCGCCCTGAAGAGGATGCGAAAACGGACACTGCACAAGATGGATGAGGTATGTCGACAACACATCGTCGTCGTTACACGATGTCCACGATCGTACTATCGGTTCCCAGGTTCGGCATGTCCTCGTCGAGCGGGATATCCTGACAGCCACCAAAACGCCTTGGTTGGTGCGGTTACTGTATGCATTCCAAGATGCTCAACACGTATATCTTGCCATGGAATACGTACCCGGGGGAGACTTTCGGACTCTCCTAAACAACTCCGGGGTGCTAAAGGAGGAGCACGCGAGGTATTATATCAGCGAGATGTTTGTAGCCGTCAATGAACTACACAAGCTTGGCTACATCCATCGTGATTTGAAACCAGAGGTTCGTCAGTCCATGTTTTTGTACCAATCGATTATAACTGCGCTTAGAACTTTTTGGTCGACGGAACTGGTCACGTCAAGCTAACAGACTTTGGCTTAGCGACCGGGGCATTGAATCCAAAACGAATTGAGTCATTAAAAATCAAAGTAGGTCTCCAATTGAAACGTAGGCCAGTCCACATGACATGTTTGTGTAGCTTGACAAGGTCAAAGACAACCAAGTCGTGTATCGATCGACACTCGAAAGGCGCTCCATCTATCGTTCTATTCGTCATGAAGATCCACGTTACGCTGACTCCATCGTGGGTTCACCCGATTACATGGCCCCCGAAGTCCTACGTGGGAAGCCATACACCTACTCAGTCGATTACTGGTCTTTGGGATGCATCTTCTTTGAGTTCTTAGCCGGTTTCCCTCCTTTCAGCGGAAGTACGCCCGAGGAAACCTGGACCAATTTGAAAAACTGGACCAAGGTGTTACGGCGGCCCGAGTACGACAAACCAGAAGATCTTATCTTCAATCTCACCGACATAGCGTGGGATGCTGTTACGAGGTGTGCCCATAACCTCTGCTACATATTGCTTTTGCTAAATCATACATTTCAGGCTTATATCACACTCGAGTGTCCGATTCGCGACCCTAACACAAGTAATGAGTCACCCGTTCTTCGACGGTGTCAAATGGGAGGATTTGCGGTCAACTCGTGCACCCTTCGTCCCTGCTTTGGATTCGGAAATTGATACCGGGTACTACGATGACTTCACATCGCCCGAGGATATGGCCAAGTATGCAGAGGTGAAAGAAAAGCAAAGGAATGTGGACAAGGTGAAGGAGAAAGAGGATCCTGGTCCCAGAGGGGTTTGGGTTGGTTTTACATTTGGTAAAAATGGTCCCAGTAACAGATTGCTTGGTGCTTTGGGGAAAGATGATAATGGTACATTAGCCACTATATTTTAGTACTAGCAGCTTCCCAAGGCTATGCTACTTGAAAGTAGATTTTGATGAAGTCCTGTGATGCTTCATTGAAGCCTATACTGTAGATATTCTACATATGCTACTTAGGGCTGCCAAAGTTTGGTTCTGAACCTAAGGTTTGAACCTGAACCTCTGAACTGAACCTTAGGTTCAGGTTCAGTTCAGGTTCAGGTTCAAGCTGTGGAATACTTTAATAGTCACTAAAGTATCCTGGTACAGTATGAAATCCTAAGTAAGGTATGCTTAGTAAGCTACCTGATATGTCTCTATAATCCGGAAAACTCACAAAGCTGTGCTGTAAGGCTTGTATGTCAGGTTCTCATGGGGAATCCCGGGGTCGCCCTCAGCTGCTGTATATGGCAAGTCATTGGTGGCACTGCGTCTGTGCCCACTGAGTGGGACGTTGGGACTCGGCAGCTGCAATCGTGTGGTGCGACAACAGCAGCGAGCAGAATACTGCAGACCAAAAAATCAGCACGTGGCAGTGCCCAATTTTTAGCCTTACTTCTGAGTGTGTGGTGTGACCACTGCCCTGCTCGAACGAGAGAGAAAAAAGGGGAGACTGGTGAAAAATTTACCAGATATCGCCTCCCTGCCATGGATTGTAGCACGCTGCTGCTCTTACTGGACTATGCCAGTGGGGCCCATCGATGGCCCAGTGATGCTGGCCGCTGGGAGTTGGGCGTGTGAACTATCTCTCACTTGGTACGGGAGGATTTCAAATGGGTTCTGAAGGCACTTAATCCGTGCTGAGTCGTGCAACCAATCAGCTGATGAGACTTACAGAAACAAACACCGCTAGCCAATCAGTGGCCCACGTGCTTTGTAAGTTTTTCGGTCCGTCCCACTTTACGCACTTTACTCACTTATCTACACTTTACACGCCATTGCCCGCACCCTGCTGCAACAACTCGTCTATTATTCCACACTTTCATCTAGTCCTGTTGAGAGCCAGCATGTACTGGCAGAGTGTACACTACTGAGACATACCTGAGGTTCAGCTTAATTATAGAACATAGTGTTTCAAATGAAGAATTCTCTTTTCACTCAGACTAGCTGAGTCTTAATGTGAATACACAAAGTGTGTGAACTACTCTCCTAATATGGTAGTGTAGTGAGTATAATGTTCAACACTCCCCCTTATCTAGTATATGGTAG
>JBBPNW010000276.1:739-21596 GCA_038091115.1 Rubroboletus rhodosanguineus
TACACGAGAGTGCAACCAAACTTTGGCAGTTACCCTACTTGACAAGAGGGCAGGATGACTGCAAGTATAACCCCTGTTTACCTCCTTCCAAACAGGAGCCTCAGCAACAGATGCATATCCGGGTTAGGGATTGCAGGAGAAGAGTGGGAATAGAAGCGAGTTGAAGAGGGTTCTTGCAGCTAGTGATGTGCAGGGCCTGGCCTGGCCTGAAAGCCCTGGCTGTTATGGTTGACCCAGGTATGTAGGACCTGAAACAACCACAAAGATCAGTACTAGATCCTTAGGTCACAACACTAGTGCTAGCTAGAGAGTAGAGTAGGAGGGAATATCACAAGGTGTTTGTGGGAAGAAACCAAGTGAACTAGACTGGGGATGCCAGCTGTTGTTCATAGGGCTTTTATAGTATTGGCATATGCACACAGACCAAGCTGTGCATGAGAGTACATGGCTACATAAGTACATACAAGTAATGGAGATTAAATATATGCTGCACACACATGGTGTGGCAGAATGGAAGAGAAGCATGGAACAGTGATTACCGTGGGAACAAATGGAAGCATAGAGCAGAGATGAAAAGGAAGTCATATGGTAATGAATGTGGGAATGAGATCTAATCTCGTGAGAACATGAATATAACTAAATAGGGAAAGAGCATCTGTGAGCACAAGAGAAAGAGAAAGAAAAGTTACAAGTCCACTGTTATGGTACTCAGCAGTGACGAGGGGAGACCTTAGCAAGGATAGTTCCTCTTGCTTTAACAAGGCTTCAGTTCAAGGGGGTTTCCTTGATGAGTTTGGTGTGTAGTTATACTAGCACATAGGGTCAAAGGTTCTCTGTAGAGAGTTCCTTAGGTTCAAAGAAATCAGAGGAGTGTCGACTCAAAAGTATGACGAAGTCTTATAGAGATCTGAGGGAATTCAAGAACAAGGATAGATTACTAGATAGGAGGGAATTGAAGCGTATCATTGGATTGCTTTAGCAGATATGTCGTAAGCTGAATGGCAACACAGAAAAGATTGAAACAACCTTGAAGAAGTACTTTGTCAAAGATTGGCCCTATGCCTCTCTAGGTTGCACACGTTGTAACCATCAAGGAAAGTGGGGATTGAGCAAGGCTCAGGTCTTCAAGGGGAGAAACCAAGAGAACCAAACTGGAGGATGTCCAGTGGGCTCCTTGGGGGTTATATACTGTGGCATAACGTGCACAGACCAAGCTGTACACTACTACATATGTGCATACAAGAAACGGTAATTAAAGGCATGATGCCACCATGAGGTGTGGCAGAATGGAAGAGAATCATAGATGGTAATAACTGTGGGAAGAGAATGGAAGCATAGACAGAGATTAAAAGAAGTACATACGGAAATGAACGTGAGAATGAGATGAGATCTTGTGAGAATGTGAATATAACTAAATAGAGAAAGCATCTGTGAGTGCAAGAGAAAGAGAAAGAAATGTTACAAGTCCAGCGTATGTTGTGAGATAAGATAAACATGTGGCTTGATAAGATTAGATAAGATAAGATCAAAGAAAAAGATAAGAAGAGAAATTGTCACTTTGTTACACTACCCCCCTTTCAGGAATCGCATTCCAGGCGATTATAGGGTATTGAGGATGGTCTGGCCTCCATGTAGTTGACATAAGGATTAAATAGGCCTTTGAACTGGGCGAAGGTCATAGATAGTTGCCTCAGAGCGTTGGGCCGAAGAGTGTGAAAGTCTTGGATAGCATCTTGCGCAGACTTCAAGTTCCCCATGGATTCCCAGGTATGGTCTTCGACATCGTAACCTTTCCAGTGGATGAGGTATTCCAACTTACGTCTCTTCAAATGAGAGTCAACAATGAAGTCAACTTCCCATTCGACGTCTCTGTTGTCGGTAACCTCTACCGGGCCGGGTTTAGTAACTGGTTGTCCCATTAATCTTTCTTTATAAGGTTTTATTCTTGAGATGTTCACGACTGGGTGAATTTTCAGAGTTTTTGGCAGCTTCAAGCGTACTGCATTATCTCCGATCATCTCAATTACCGGAAAAGGTCCTATGAACTTCTCTGTGAGCTTTTTAGATGCGCGTGTCAAATGCAAGTTTTCTGTGGCGAGCCAAACTTTGTTGCCAACTGAATAGATAGGAGCACTGCTCTGATGCTTATCAGCTTGAGCTTTCATTTGCTCTTGAGCCTTCAATAGATTCTTTTTTGTGTCTTCGAGTGTGTCTGCCATAGTCTCGGCAAATTGCTCAGCGGCTGGCACGTGAGTGGAAGTATGTTGTTCTATTCCCATACGTGGGACGTAGTTCCATGATACCTTGAAGGGTGTTTTATTTGAACTCGTGTGAACTTTCGAGTTATATGAAAACTAGGCGAGTGGTAGCCAATCAACCCATTCATCTTGTTTGTCAGCACAATATAACCAAAGATACTGCTGGAGATCTCAGTTCATCCGTTCCATTTGCCTGTCCGTTTGTGGGTGGAAAGCGGTGGATAATTTAGTTACTATCCCCAATCTAGAGGACACATCTCACATCACTTGCGAGGCGAATTGCGGGCCACGGTCTGATACAATTGAACATGGGAGACCGTGGTTCTTCCACACGTGGTGAAGATAAAGTTTTGCTGTGTCTAGCATGGTCACTGTCTTCGTTGTGGGAATAAAAATTGCTTCTTTTGAGAAGTGGTCTATGACCACCAGGATCGAGTCATAACCCTGACATAGGGGCAGATCTGTAGTAAAATCCATGGTGATATCTTCCCATGGTCCATTAGGAACAGGAAGTGGCTTTAATTTGCCGGCTGGCAGCTGATTTCTGGTTTTCATTTGTGCGCACCTGTCGCAACAAGATAGATATTCGTGGGTGAATGTAGCCATCTTGGGCCACCAGTAACTTTTTTCTATGAGGCCAAGTGTCTTAGTGAGACCTGGATGACCAGCGACTGGAGAGTTGTGGCAGTTCTTTAGTATTTTCTTTTTTATTTCATCGTCATCAGGGACGTAAATCTTGTCCTCCTGATATAGCATCTCTTTAACCCAGCACATGTTGTGCTCTTTACATAGGGCTGCGACCTCACTCTCTTTGAGCAGCGTTGTTTTGCTTTTGATGAGTTTGAGAATTTGTTCACCTTCATCGTGGATTTCAACTTGGGTCTGAGTTCGTATCTGCTCTGGCTGGATCATGACAATACCCTTGTTATCGTCTTCGATTCCGTGGGCATGATCCTCTTGATGGCTTAATGCGTCTGCTTTTATGTTTGTGGCACCTGGCTTATAAACAAAAATAAAGTTGAACCGTGTCAACCATTGGTACCATCGGGCTTGCCGACGATTCAAATCTTGAGATTTCATAAAATATTGAAGGTTTGCATGGTCATTCCAGATCTCAAATTGGAACTTCGCTCCCTCTAAGTAGTGATGCCAGATTTCCAGGGTGTGGATAATAGAAAGCATTTCTTTGTCGGCTATTGGATAATTTCTTTCTTCCGGTGACATTGAATGCGAAGAATAGGCAACTGGGTGCCATTCGTCTTCCTTTAGAATAGATAATTCCGCTCCCATAGCATAGTCTGATGCATCTGTTTCTAAATGGAACTGACAATCGTTGTCTGGATATGCCAGAATGGGCGCAGTGGTAAACTTTTCTTTCAGTGTGTTGAACACTGTCTGTTGAGCAGAAGTCCACTCGAATTTTTGTTCCTTTTTCAGAAGGTCGTTTAGTGGATGTGCGACTTGCGCGTAATCCTTGATGAACCTCCTATAGAAGTTGGCTAGGCTGAGGAAGCTTCTAACTCCTTTTATGTTCGTGGGAATGGGCCAGTCCAAAATAGCTTGTATTTTGGTATCGTCCATGCAAATACCATTTTTACCCACAATCATGCCCAGGAAGTCTACCTCGGTCTTACTGAAAGTGCATTTTTCTGGTTTAACGAAGAGGTCATTTTCTTCAAGATGGCGAAGTACTTCTCACACGATCTCCTCATGTTCCTCTTGATTTTCTGTTTTTGTGAATATCATTAGATCATCGATGTAGACGACAACCATGTTGTCCATGTCTGCGAAGATTTCATTCATTATCACTTGAAACGTTCCGGGACTGTTGCATAGCCCGAAGTACATCATCAGGGAAATTTTAAGGAAATGACAAGGGTAGATATGGTATTATATACATTATAAGCCATTATAAGCCATTATAAGTCATTATAAACCCCCCTTTGGTGATTATATGGGATTATTGTGTCTTCAAAATTTCCCTGATGATCATGAGGGGTTCGTAAGTGCTGCGGAAACAAATGAAAGCTGCCTTCCATTTGTCTCCTTCCTTTATGCAGATGTTGTTGTATCCCCATCATAGATCCATTTTTGTAAATAGTTTTGCTCCTTTGAGCTTGTCGACCAGCTGACCAATCAATGGTAGTGGATAATTATTTTTAACCGTGTGCTCATTAAGATAGTGGTAGTCTTGTACCATTCACTTCTTGCTGTCTTTCTTTGGCATGAAAAACACAGGTGATGTTTGTGGAGATTTTGAGGGCCTAATATATCCCTTTTTGAGCTGATCATAAATGAACGCCGTTACTTCCTCTTGCTCTGTGGGACTGAGCGGTATCAATCGGCCTTTCTTCAGCATGAAAGATTCTTTCATATCTATAGCGTGATCCCAGGGCTTTCAGATCAGCATCCGTTTACTCTCTCCTTTTGAGAATACTTTTAAATATTCATGATATACTTTAGGAACTATCTCAGCTTCTGTAAGCTTCTTAAGCATGTGGATAAAGATGGGCTTGTCCTGAAGCATGTGACAATGGCGTGGGCAGCATGTAAGCGTAACCGAGCCTGTCTTCCAGTCTATTTCTGGATTATGGCATTTTAACCACGTGTAGCCAAGGATCAGATGATTCTGTCCAAGGTCTGTAACTTCCACGGTAACACGTTCCTTGTGACCCTTGAAGTCAATTATAATATCAGCGGAGTGCGTAATTTTTCTAGCTGAATTCTTTGTGCCATCCATGTTGTAAACATTAATGGGATTGCGTAACTTTTGAAGGGGAAGTTTATTCTTCTTGACCCACTTCGTATCGATAAAGATAGTGTTAGCCCCTGAGTCAAGTAATGCCTCTAGCAAAACGAGGTCTTTAGGGGTTTCTTGCGAAGCAACGCGTAGCAGGACCAGAATTTCATTTTCTGTCCGCACGTTGCATATGTAAATATCGTCTGGGATTTCTTTTTCTTTTTTGGAAGAGGAATTAAGCACAGGTTTAACGTCCCTGCCGCGCTCGCTAGGAGACACCTCTGACGTATGAGGTAAAGAGTCCGTGGAGCTGTTGACGTCAGTGTCTTCCATGTTTAAATTATCAAACCTGTTTTTGTATTTTTCTCTTTCTGCCTTCAATCCACCCAGATCGGATCTTAGGTGTGACCTTTTCCCTTTTTGGCCGCTTTGACTGCGTCCATGAAGAACACCGAGGCTTCTTCAAAGCTCATGCCTCGGGTTGCCTTAACCCATGCCTTTTGGTTGCTTTTATCCTTGTCCCAGGAGGCGTTTATACATTGCAACTTTCTAAGTAATATATGTGGCTTTCCATACTATGTCGCCAACACCTCGTCTAAACCTGTTAGTAAGGTATCTGAAAAGAAACTTTGCCCAATGTTGTTTGGGCGTGGTGACTCTAAAGCTTTGAGTCGTAAGGTGTGAACCTTGTCTAGGGCTAACCCCATAGACGAACGTATAAAATGAAAGAGGGAGGACCCATCGGTTCCTTCTTACTAAGGTCATGTCCTATTAATGCAGTTCCTTTCCTGCAACATGAACCCAGGGAGCTAGTCTTGCAAGCTACCATATCCCAGTACTATGCCTATGGCCGTAATAACCATATTAGAGTGTCGAGCAGTGTCACATTGGGGATGGCTGCACAGACATGGCTTTCTTTCAAGCCCGACCCTTTCATCGGTACTAAGACAAAGTCCCAGAGAAAGGTATTGTAAAAGTCTTTGTAAACATAGAAGAAATGTACTAAGCTTTTTCATAAGTGAACAGCTGTAACTTTCACCATGTGACTTGTCCATTTGCACCTATATCCTTTTGGCAACTTGTGTAGGATCAATGTAATCCCTGCCTTCTTTCAGACTTTGTTGTTGAACTGGATGCCCCCTTCGCCAACCCCAACGTTATCTGTAATTATAAACTTTTTAGCTTTGTGAATGCGTCCTTTATCCACTTATCATTATCTTTTTGGTATGATAACCTCTGGCTGCATAAGCCGTATGAGCACATCTTTGGCTCTGGACCGTTGCCCCTTTTGCATATGCGTTTGGAGCATCGCTCCTAGGAAAATCTTCATAATGGTCATATTGACCAGCGTGCAAGCGCTACATCTGCACTGCATAGAAACTTCTTTCTTGAGTTCTTCTTCAAACTCGTGCCTTAGCTCAGGCTCTGTAATGGAAAACTATTTTCACTTATCTTGGCATGCCACGCTTTCCTTGCGCCACCCAATAAAGCTTCTCTTGTCCTATCCTAATCTCAAGTCCATGCTTGCAAAGCGGCGAAGTCAAAGGAAAAACCTTAACTCGGATTTCTATTGGAGTTATAACAGACTTTCATCAAAGGAGATATACTTTTCTCCGCATCTTTTTCTCATCGCTCAGGCCATGTCTTCCATAATGGTCTCCGATGTATGATCTGGAAAATAAAATCTTTGTGCTTCTTGCATAGCACACGTTGAGCTTCTGTAGCTCAGATCCAACCTAGTGCATCAGGGAAATTTTAAGGAAATGACAAGGGTAGATATGATATTATATACATTATATGCCATTATATGCCATTATAAGTCATTATAAACCCCCCTTTGGTGATTATATGGGATTATCGTGTCTTCAAAATTTCCCTAATGTGGCAGTTATATCATCAACTAGGGGCTTTGACGGTCGTTGGGAACTGCGTCTAGCGCATCCTGTCCAACATCAGAAACGACCATAGTCGTCTAACTCGTCCTCATGTAACGTTTGAGGAGTCTTCGTAAGGATTGGTGGAGAGAGTCATAGTACTTGCTGTAGCTCTGTGGGTTCTGCTCACAGAGTGCGCCATCTCATGCTGCCTGTGGTACTTGGGGGCTTATGCTACGCAAGTGGCAGTGATTGGTACTTGAATACGAGTGGGCCAGCATTTCATTCGCTGTCTTGAAACCCAATCTCGTTGTCGTTGTGCAAGGTAGAGAATGACAGTTTGGTTCTGATGAAACAACCTTGGAGAAGTACTTCATTAAAGATTGGCCCAAGGCCTCTCTAGGTTGCACACGTCATAATTATCAAGGAAAGTGGGGATTGAGCAAGGCTCAGGTCTTCAAGGGGAGAAACCAAGAGAACCAAACTGGAGGATGTCCAGTGGGCTCCTTGGGGGTTATATACTGTGGCATAACGCATACAGACCAAGCTGTACAGTACTATATATGTGCATACAAGAAACGGTAATTAAAGGCATGATGCCACCATGAGGTGTGGCAGAATGGAAGAGAATCATAGATGGTAATAACCGTGGGAAGGGAATGGAAGCATAGATGGAGATTAAAAGAAGTACATACGGAAATAAACGTGAGAACAAGATGAGATCTTGTGAGAATGTGAATATAACTAAATAGAGAAAGTGTCTGTGAGCGCGAGAGAAAGAGAAAGAAATGTTACAAGTCCAGCGTATGTTGTGAGATAAGATAAATGTGTGGCTTGATAAGATTAGATAAGATAAGATCAAAGAAAAAGATAAGAAGAGAAATTGTCACTTTGTTACAAAGATAATGAAAAGGCATAATAGTAGTGCATAGATGTGCGATGGATAAGACCATAGTAGGTCGCTTGATAACACTTGGGATCCATAGATCACTGTGGGTTTGAGAACCACTAGCAATGTCTTAAGGATGGAAAGTGACTTCTTAGCACTGAGCTTAAGACAAAGGAGATTGACTATAAACAAACTGAGGAGTTTGTCTATGTAATGAAGTGACAATTTTCTTTTTCTTTTTTTTATCTTATTTTATCTTATCAAGCCATGTGATTATCTTATTGCACAACATAACAGTGGACTTGTAACTTTTCTTTCTTCTTCTCTCATGCTCACAGATGCTCTTTCTCTATTTAGTTACATTCATGTTCTCATGAGATCTGATCTTGTTCCCACATTCATTTCCATTCTATGCTTCCATTTCACTCTCACGGTAATCACTGTCTTATGCTTCTCTTCCATTCTGCCACACCTCATGGTGGCATCATGTATTTCATCTCCAATTACTCCTATGTACAACAGCTGGCATTCCCAGTTTAGTTCACTTGGTTTCTCCCCACAAAGATCTTGTGATATCCCCTCTCTTCTTCTTCTCCCTACTAGGATCTTGTGATAGTGACCTAAGGATCTAGCATTGATCTTTGTGGTTGTTTCACTTGAACTAGACTTTATCATCCTTACCTTGTTGTGACCTTCAAGGACAACGTCCCAAGATCAAGGAGCAACAACTAAATCATGTACTCCAACACAAGACACTCAGCGGACAAATGCACACACAACTTGGATAAAGAGAAGAGGAGGAGGAGTTCCTTAATACAGAGCCTTGGAGAGCAAAGTACAAATGGATTAAACTGGGGGTTCCAGTCGCAAAGTGTCTACTTTATATACATTTGAGAATGGTGCACAGACCAAGCAGTGCATGTGAAGAATTACTATAAGAAGGTAAAATAGTGAAGTGGGAAAGGAAAAAGAAGAAAAGAAGAAGCAGAGATTAAATACATGAGGTATGATGTCATATGACGTCATTGGTCTAGCCTCAGATCAGGTGATTGTTTGCATGGTCATGTGCTGATCACGTGATGAAGAAAAGAGAAATGATAAGTTTGAAAAAGTTTGAAAATATGGTATATCATAACATACCTCATCAACGTGACTTCGCCAAACAAATGAGCAAGTGCGTCGATCCTAGACTCAAGTAGAAAGCATGGACTTATAGTCATCCAGTGTTTTTCCATTGGACTCCTCACCGAACTCTTCCTTCCCTCCCAGCACCTGATCATCCCAATCAGGATATACCGCCATACCCACTCTATTGGGCTATTGCTGCAGTCGAAGAGTGGTTAGATAATGTAGAAGGAGGTGTGCCACAAGTGGAATCCATCACGTCAGAGAGTGTGAGAGAGTCAAGGTCCTGATCACCATTTGAGGAAGCTCTCCGCGAAGTACAGCGAGACTTCTTCCAATTTGGCAACTATATTGAGTTAACTCCAGAGATCATAGATCAGGAGTTTGCTCTCTTGGATTACAACACACAGGTAGATGAAGTAGAGTTCAATCCAAATGATCTCCCACCTGCTCCCCCCATGTAATGAATCATTGCACTTCATTGTTTCATTTCTCTCATTTCACTTAACGTTCTCTACTGATCACTACTACTGATCATTCGTTCACTTATCAGACAATCTTATCTTATCTTATCATGTGACTGTGGTAATCCTTCCTTTATATCACATTCTTTACTTACTCCTATCACATGCTCTAGACTTTGGTCCGAGCTTCTGCATCTAGACTCCACATGGTAACCTCGCTCTTTTAATCTCCGTGCTCTAGATTCCTTATTGCTTCCCATGATGTCATTCCATTATTCCTTAGTCACTCCATTCCCACATGACATCATACCCTACGCCCATTACTTTCCTTTTATGTACTTGTACCTATTTTGTATCATGGTCCGTGTGCCTAGCACAACTCTATATATACTGGGCCCTCTAGACGAACTCTCCCCAGTTCATTTATTGGTGTCTACATTTGCCAATAGCTCGAGTGCTAAGCAAGTCACTCAACAATTCTCACAAGGCATCTGTTGCTGGTTACTGAAATCCAGAACAGATTATGGGATCAATGTGATATCCTCAAGTCTATACTTTATCCTCTTATACGTCTTATCATCCAAACATCTTATCATTCTGGTTGTTGTTCACTCAGCCAATTGTTGTATCTGCTAAAGCGATCCCACTATTCACTTCACCCTGTTGCTGCAAGAGAAGAGGTCGTAGAACTGCAACCGGCCATAAGGGAACTCTCATCTTATATAGGCATTGATTATGTCACCCTCCACAGAGAAGCTCAGATAGCTCCTGTGAAGAGACAAAGGGAAGACTCAGTTAAAGAGAGACCAGTCAAAAGGACCAAAGTTATCAAAAGAAGAACAATTAGGAGACTGAGACCAGAAGAAGACGACTCGCATTCAGCAGTAGTCTTACGACCTCGCCACACTTTACACCTGCCAAAGAGATTCAGGCAGTAGCCAATCAATACAATTTCTTTACTCTTTTCCACCGATCAGTTCGAAATGTCTCAGCGTCTTGTAGAAACTCTTGGCATTGGCAACACCACCTCTGGTCAAGACCAAAATCAAGTGATCATTGATGAGTTCCATTCTCATCTCACAAACACCAACAGATTGGCAGATTTGATCACTGAGTCCCAAAACAGTATCATGGATCTCAGAAGAATGATAGTGGATCTGTCAAACAAGATTGACAGATTGGGCCAGCCACCCAGACAACAGGCTCCACCAGCAGCACCACCTGCTCCACAACCAGCACAAGGAAGTGGGATCTCCCACAAAATAGAAGTCTTTGCAGACCCTGGCAAATATGATGATTCCTGGGCTAAATTCAAAGAATGGTGGGCCAAGATGCAAACTTGGCTTAACATCAACAGCACAAACGTGGGATGGGCTTCCTATGAGGCAGTAGTAGCTGTCCTCTCCTGTCTCTAAGGACCAACTGCAGGGTGGTTTGCTCAGACAAAGCTCATCAAAGGAAGAGCATATTCCTGGAATGAGCTTGTAAATGACATTGAAGAACTGTTTCAGTCCACCAACTGGAAGGACTGGGCAAGGAAAGAGCTATGAAAGCTCAAACAAGGAAGCATGGCAACCAACGACTATCTTGTACAATTCAACGGACTATACCTCCAGGCTGGGATAGATGACACCCACACCATTGATATCTTGGAGAGCAACACAAAGACAGAGATTATATCTCAGATTTTTCGTCAAGGGAAATGACAAACGGATGTCGTTGAATATATGAAACAAATCCAAGAAGTTGGATGTGCCCACAAGGCATTCAACTTCTTCAAGGGTAGTGCCACCTTGCACTTCCAATCAAACAATGGAGGCAAAAGAGATCCTAATGCAATGGACATAGGGTCAATAATGCAAGGCTGCTTTAATTGCGGCAAGGACAGCCATAGGGCGGCCAATTGTAAACAGCCCAAAGTGAAATGCCCAGACTGCAATTGGTTCGCTGGCAAACACAAGTATTCCTGCAAGTGCAGGAAGGCACAAGCATGTGCCACCAAGAAAAAGAAAGCTGCAGAGAGTTGGGACTCCAACTCTGAAGCAGAAGGACCCTCCCAGAATGAGGTAAAACTGCCCAAAAGAAGGAAAAAGCATGGGTCCATGCGACAAAAGGGATGTCATATGAGGAAGCCCTCACTTACTTTAAGGATTTGTCCAAAAAGGGAAAAGGCAAAGCCTGAGAACCGATCAGGGTGGTTCAAAGGCAGAAAAAGAAAAATCTAAAAATAGGTTTGATTATTTAAATGTGGAGGAGACTGACTCTAACAGCTCCACAGACACTATTTCTCTTATGTCAGAGGCGGCTCCTAGTGAGCGCAGCAGGGACAATAAACCTGTGCTTGATTTCTCTTCCAAGAAAGAAAAAGTTGATGAAAACCCTGATATTTATGTCAGAAACGTGAACTTGGGACAAGAGATTTTAGTCCTGATTCACATTGCTTCACAAGAGACTCCCTCAGACATGCTCAAGATAGAAGCATTGCTCGACAGTGGAGCAAATACGATATTTATCAACAAGAAGTGGGTTGCTATGTAAGTGAAAGCTTCCCCTTCGAGCATTATACAATCCTGTTGATGTTTACAACGTGGATGGCACGAAGAATCAGGCTGACAAGACTATGCACAGTGCTGATATAATTATCAACTTCAAGGGACACTGAAACAATCAAAAAGATCAGCACTAGATCCTTAGGTCACAAACACTAGTCCTAGCTATAGAGTGTAGAGGAGGGAGGGATATCACAAGGTCTTTCTGGGAAGAAACCAAGTGAACTAGACTGAGGATGCCAGCCATCGTCCACAGAGCTTTTATAGTATTGGCATATGCGCATAGACCAAGCTGTGCATGAGAGTACATGTCTACATAAGTACATAGGAGTAACAGAGATTAAATATGTGCTGCACACACATGGTGTGGCAGAATGAAAGAGAAGCATGAGATGGTGATTACTGTGGGAAGAAATGGAAGCATAGAGCGGAAATGAAAAGGAAATCATACAGTAATGAATGTGGGAATGAGATTGGATCTCATGAGAACATGAATATAACTAATAAGGAAAGAGCGTCTGTGAGCATGAGAGAAGAAGAAAGAAAAGTTACAAGTCCACTGTTATGTTGTGCGATAAGATAATCATGTGGCTTGATAAGATAAGATAAGATAAAGGAAAGAAAATGAAAATTGTCACTTCGTTACAGACACAAAGAACATGTTACTGCAGAAGTTACCGATTTGGGTCTAAATCAAATGATCCTTGGATATACATGGCTGAGGTGCCACAACCCTCATGTAGATTGGATCACAGGAGATGTTGAGTTGACAAGATGTCCTTGACACTGCCACGCTTTACAGCCAGCACCAGTCTTCACATGTTACATTGAAAAAGAGGAGTGAGATCTCCAATATCAAATCCAAGCGGCATTAGAATGGCTAGAGATTGCCACTGCTGAGAAAAACATTCCAAAATAAGAAAAGAAGCCTATGGAGAAAGAACTCGTTCCTGAGGTGTATCATGATTATATAAAGGTCTTCTCAAAAGGAGAAAGTGAACACATGCTGATAAGAAAGCCATGGGATCATGCGATTGATATGAAAGGATCATTCGTGCCAAAGAAAGGCTGATTGATACCGCTATCCCCATTGGAACAAGAAGAGGTCACAGCGTTCATTGATGACCAACTAAAGAAGGATTACATAAGGCCCTCTAAATCTCCTCAGACAAGCCCTGTGTTTTTTGTGCCTAAGAAAGACGGCAAGAAGCAGATGGTCCAGGACTGCCATTATCTAAATGAACACACAGTTAAAAAAAATTACCCACTGCCATTGATTGGTCAGCTTGTGGATAAATTAAAAGGAGCAAAGCTCTTTACGAAAATGGACTTACATTGGGGCTATAACAATGTTCACATCAAAGAAGGTGATGAATGGAAGGCCACCTTCATTTGTTTCTGAGGAGCTTACAAGCCTCTCATAATGTATTTTGGACTATGCAACTCGCCTGGAATCTTCCAAGTGATGATAAATGAGATCTTCACTGATATGGATGGAGTTGTGGTTGTCTACATTGACGACCTTATAATCTTTACAAAAACAGATAATCAAAAAGAACAACACAATGACATCATGCAGAAAGTATTATGGAGATTGGAAGAAAACGATCTTTTTGTCAAACCTGAAAAATGTTCTTTCAGTAAGACCAAGGTTGACTTCCTTGGCATGATCATAGGGAAAGATGGAATTCACATGAACAATTCCAAGGTTTCAGCGATTCTAGAATGGCTTGCTCCCACCAATGTGAAAGTGTTACAAATATGGTGGACCCCCTATCATTTTCCCCTATCAGTTCCCCTCCCATCTCTCCTAACACCACTTACCTCGCCCACTCGGGATGAACCATCTTCTCTGGACTAGGACTTGACCTGGCTGTGCCAGACACAGCTTGGGCAGAGTTATTAGAGACAGAGCTGTTCTCTGATCATGCCGCGCCTTCAGGCTCTTTTCATCTCGGACCTATTTAATCTCGTATACTTTCCTATTATTCCTGAGATTAATCTCAGACTCTTTCCTCGCTCTCTATTAATCTTGGACCCTATCACCTTTAAGTCCTGATTGCTCGTTCAGGACTCGTGTTCCCCTCCATTGTTCGTCTCATAGGGATTATTCCTCGACTCACTTGTATTGTTCTCCTATTTAAGAACATGCCGGCCCTAGACTTGTCTAGATAGTATTTAAGGCGGAGTTCCCCATGTATCTTCTCCTTAACCTTAATCTACACCTATCTGTGTTGATTGAAGCTCGCTGTCAGAAGGGTCCTCTTCTCAACTTCTATTCCCCTGCTCACTTCTCCCGCGATCCCTTACATGGATACGCCCTCGCCCCTCTTCCCTCCTGTATAAGGAGGCACTCTGAAGACTTCCCTGGACTCATTGAGTGCCAGGAGCGTAGTCAACCCCTGTTGAGCTTTTGTTGACGCACTCGCGTAACAGAAAGGAGTTAGAAGCTTCTTGGGACTCGCCAATTTTTACCGTCACTTCATAAAGGACTATGCACAAGTCACACATCTGCTTAACGATTTATTGAAGAAGGACACAGGATTTGAATGGTCCACTTCACAGCAAATGGTGTTTGATATGCTAAAAGACAAATTCACTACTGCACCCGTGTTGGCATATCCAGACAACAATTGCCAATTCCATTTAGAAACCGATGCATCAGACTACGCTACAAGGGCAGTACTCTCAATATTTAAAGATGACAAATGGCACCCAGTTGCCTATTCCTTGCATTTGATGTCTCTGGAAGAATGGAACACCTGATTGCAGACAAGGAAATGTTGTCTATTATTTGTGCGCTAGAGATCTGGCATCACTATTTGGAAGATGCAAAGTTCCAATTTGAGATCTGGAATGACCATGTCAACCTACAGTATTTTATGAAATCTCAAGATCTGAATCGTCGGCAAGCCCAATGGTATCAATGGTTGATGAGGTTCAATTACATTTTTGTCTATAAGCCTGGCACTTCTAATGTAAAAGCTGATGCTTTATCGCATCACGAAGACCACACCCAAGGAGTTGAAGATGACAACAAGGGTATTATCTTTATTCTGCCAGAGTGAGTATGAACCCAGACCAGGGTTGAAATTCACGATGAAGGTGAACAAATCCAAAAACTCATCAAAAGCCAGATAGTTCTGCTCAAAGAGAGCGAAGTGATCAATTTGTGCCAAAAGTATGGTGCATGCATGGTTGATGAACTGCTTTATTGGGATCATCAGATCTACATTCCTGATTCTGATAACATAAAAATGAAGATATTAAACCTATGCCATGACTCTCCAGTCGCTGGTCACCCAGGAATGGCAAAGATGCTTGAACTGGTAGAGAGAAGTTATTGGTGGCCCAAGATGGCTACTTTCATCCACGAATATTTATCTCGATGCGACAGGTGCACTTGAATGAAAACTGGAAACCAGCCCAAAGCAGGGCTGCTCCAACCCCTAGAGGTCCCACAAGGGCCATGGCAAGACATCTCCATGGATTTTACCATGGATCTGCCTCTATCTAATGAATTCAACTCGATCCTAGTGGTCATTGATCATTTTTCCAAAGAAACAGTATTTATCCTGTGCAATAAGACCAAAATGGCACTCAGCACGGCTAAACTATTTCTCAACCACATGTGGAAGCACCACAGACTTCCCATGTCTATTGTATCGGACCAAGGACCACAATTTGCATCTGCAGTCATGTAGGAAGTGTGCAAACACCTCGGCATTCAATCTAAATTATCCACTGCATTCCACCCACAGACAGACAGGCAAACAGAGCGGATGAATAGAGATCTGCAGCAGTACCTTCATTTATACTGCACAGAAAAACAAGATCAATGGGCCGATTGGCTTGCCATTGCCCAGTTCTCCTATAATTCAAAGATGCAGACGTCTTCAAAGAAAACCCTCTTCAAAGTGTCACGCAATTATGTTCCCAGGATGGGAATTGAACAGTGTGTTTCTAAGGCACCAGCTGCCAAGGCATTTGCTGATAACATGGCAAACACATTAGAAGAGGTTAAAAACAATTTAAAAGAAGCTTAGGACCACCAGAAGGTCCAGGCAGATAAAAAACGGACTGATGCCCCTATATATTCACCCAATGACAAAGTTTGGCTTGCCACAGAAAATTTGTGTTTGACATGCGCTTCTAAAAATCTCACGGAGAAGTGGATTGGTCTTTTCCCAGTAATCGAGATGATCAGTACCAACGCAGTAAAGTTAAAACTGCTGTGGACTATCAAAATTCACCCAGTTGTGAACATCTCAAGAGTAAAACCATATAAAGAAAGATTAACTGGCCAACCAGTGGTTGCACCTGGATCTATAGAAGTCACAGAAGATCGTGACAAAGAATGGGAAGTCAATTTCATTGTCAATTTCCAATTAAAACATAAAAACCTGGAGTATCTCATGCATTGGAGTGGTTACTCTGACGAGGATAGAACTTGGGAACCTGCAGATAACCTCAAGGGTGCACAAGACATGATCTGCGATTTTCACACCTTGCATCCCAATGCTCCTAGAAAATTATCTATGACATTCACTCAGTTCAAACAACTTTTTAACCCCTATATTAACCATATGAAGGCGGATACTTCTAACCTGCCTTTTGATTGCCTGGAAGTCGATCCCTAAAGAGAAGGTAGTGTAACGAAATGACAATTTTCATTTTCTTATCTTATCTTATCAAGCCACACAATTATCTTATCACACAACATAACAGTGGACTTGTAACTTTTCTTTCTTCTTCTCTCGCACTCACAGACACTCTTCCCTATTTAGTTATATTCATGTTCTCACAAGATCTAATCTTGTTCCCACATTCATTACCATATGACTGTAACAAATTGTTGCACTGCATTGTTTCATTTCATTCTCTTTACTTAACATTCTCTACTGATCACTACTATTGATCATCCATTCTCTTATCAGACACTTATCTTATCTTATCACATCACATGACTGTGGTAACCATTTCTTTATATCACATTCACTACTTACCCCTATCACAAGTCTAGACCTTACGGTCCAACATCCACATCTAGACTAACACATGGTAACCTCACTCTTTTAATTACCGTTGGTCCAGACCTGAAACAACCTTGAAGGTCGTACTTCGTAAGATTGGCTGGTTAGGCCACTCTAGGCTGCACATGTTGAACCGTAAAGGAGTGGAGGGGATTGAGCTATGCTCATGATCTTCAAGGGGAAGGACCAAGAGAACTAAACTGGAGGGCGTCCAGTAGTTCCTTGGGGTTTATATACTGTCGCCTCATGCGCACAGACCAAGCTGTACACTACTACATGTAGACATATGAAGAACGGTAATTAAATACATGCTGCACACACATGGTGTGGCAGAATGGAAGAGAAGCATAGCACAGAAATAACCATGGGAAAGAATGGAAGCATAAAGCGGAAATGAAAAGGAAGACATACAGTAATGAGTGTGTGAATGAGATGAGATCTCATTAGAAAGAGAATATAACTAAATAGAGAAAGCATCTGTGAGTGCGAGGAAAGAAGAAGAAAATAGTTACAAGTCCACATCTATGTTGTGAGATTAGATAAACGTGTGGCTTTGATAAGATAAGATAAGATAAAAGAAATTGTCACTTCGTTACAAGACCCTTATCCACTTCCCATGACATCATTCCATTCTACCTTACTCATCTGTATTCCCACATGATATCATACCCTACACTCTTTTACCATATGTAGCATAGTCCTGTATTTGTACCTTGGTCTGTGTGCAAGCACTGGATGTATATATACTGGGATGCCTCTAGATGAACTCCTTAGTTCGTTTATAGTTGATCTCACTTGTCTTCAGCCAGCATGCTAGAGAGAGCCACTTCCTTTCTGAAGATATCTGCTAGTGTCCTACACACAGCATTCTCAAGGAACATAGTGATCAAGCAATCTTAGTGGTCTATTCCTATGAGCGTCCTCATACAAGATTATCTGATAATGTCCCCTTCTTTTGTTGTTGCATTCAACATTCTCACATATCTGTCTTCGACGATCCTTGATACATTTCAATGACTTCCTTTTCATTTCCGCTCTATGCTTCCATTTCCTCCCATGGTAATCACTGTCCTATGCTTCTCATCCATTCTGCCACACCATGTGTGTGCAGCATGTCTTTAATCTCTGTTACTCCTATGTACTTATGTAGCCATGTACTCTCACGCACAGCTTGGTCTGTGCACATATGTATGCCAATACTATAAAAGCTCTGTGGACGATGGCTGGTATCCCCAGTCTAGTTCACTTGGTTTCTTCCCACAAAGACCTTGTGATATCCTCTCCGCTTCTACTCTCTCTAGAACTAGTGTTGTGACCTAAGGATCTAGTATTGATCTTTGTGGTTGTTTCATCTATATTGGTGGACAAGAATGATTTCTTCTTCTTGACTACAGCTTTCAGGAATGCAGATTTGAGCAGTTTGGGAAGAGACAGGTAAGCCAAGGTAGAATTGGTAACATGGTGGTCTGGACAGCATTTCAAGCTCTCCCAAAGATAATAATAGACATATTTTCCCTTCTGATAGTAGAAGAAAGTTTAAAAGAACATTCTAGTTTGATGTTTTTCTGCTTTGTGTGGATCCCATGAATGAACCTGGCCACAGTAGACTCCCCAGACCAAATTTATGGGAGATTTGATCAACAGAAAGATTAGATTCAAACAAAAGACAGACTTTGACTTTGGAAGAGGCAGAAATGGATTTTATGGTAAAGTAGGGTTAGTTCATGCTATTTATATTGCTTGGGATCATGTAACTTACATACTCAGATAGGACTGAGACACAGCATTTATCAAAAACCACCAAAAACTTATGTCATTTACTAAATACTGCTTAACAATATCATGGCCAAATAAGTGTCCCAATGACATGTCATTTTATATCTGAGTGCCATAGAAACCAGATCACATGACTAAGCACTCATATTCAGGGCAAGGGTTAGGGCTATTAATGACCCTGCAAGAGTTAGAGCTAACACCTTCTGAATCTCTTGCAAATATCCATTATTTCCAAAACAGCCAAATATTGGGACACTTATTTGAGCCACTGTAAGTGGTTGATGAGAAA
The DNA here is from genome assembly GCA_038091115.1 of Rubroboletus rhodosanguineus. NCBI lineage: Eukaryota > Fungi > Basidiomycota > Agaricomycetes > Boletales > Boletaceae > Rubroboletus > Rubroboletus rhodosanguineus. The sequence continues at coordinate 19,737 of JBBPNW010000276.1, forward strand.
TAAAAGGAAATCAACATACCCTTATAATATCATAGGCCTGTTGGTAGAGAGGAGCATATGGGTGAATGCAAGATGCCAGGGTCCAGTTGAGGATTGTCTAGGATACCCAGGAGGAACAGGAATAGGAATAGGAAGTGGTGGTTAAGGAATAATAGAGTCATTAGAGCTGCTGGAGGAGCTGGAGTTGGAATAATAAGAACTGGTAGAGGAGCTGGAGCTGGAGTCATTGTAATCAGAATCAGAATCAGAATCAGCAGTGGGTGGATGGGGTCTTGGTGATGAATGTCTGGACATGGATGGTCTGAATGAGGAAGGAGCAGAGGGAGAATTTGGAGGCAAAAAGGGAGATCTTGAAGCAGGAGAATCAGCAGGAAAGTCAGGAAAGTCAGTGGTACAGTCTCTAGAACTCCCTTATTGGCTATGTATTTGTTGAAGTCATGCAATGAAGTGTGGGAAGACATGAGATACGTTGGATACTTCTAGGAGTGGTTCTGGTATCTCAGATGGGAATCTCCAATAACAGCCTTGTTGAAGGGATCTTCTGATGAAGGCTTCTTGATGCCTTAAGGGGCAAGTTCAGTCTTCTGGGGATAACTGGGTGGACAAGGAGGGGTTGACTGAAGGTTAACTCCGATGTTCTCCTCTAAGTTAAGGAGTGACAAGAGGGGGATCCTTGGTTGTCGTCAGCAATGTTGGGAACTTCTGAGAGACAAGAAGTTCAAGTGAGACCCTATCTCTAAGGTACAACTGTAACAAAGTGACAATTTCTTCCCTTTACTTTTCTTCATCTTACATATCTTATCTAATCTTATCAAAAACCACACAATTATCTTATCGCACAATATACAAATGGACTTGGTATCTTTTCTCTCTTTCCTCTCACACTTACAGATGCTTCTTCTGTAACGAAGTGACAATTTCTCTTTCTATCTTTTTCTTTGATCTTATCTTATCTAATCTTATCAAGCCACACGTTTATCTAATCTCACAACATACGCTGGACTTGTAACTTTCCTTTCTTCTTCTCTTGCGCTCACAGACGCTTATAGTTACATTCATTTCTCACGAGATCCAATCTCGTTCTCACATTCATTTCCATATATACTTCTTTTAATCTCCATCATATGCTCCATTCCTTTCACATGGTTATTACCGTTATGCTTCTCTTCCATTCTGCCACACCATGTGTGTGCAGCATGTATTTAATTACCATTCTTCATATGTCTACATATAGTAGTGTATAGCTTGGTCTGTGCGCAGTATGCCACAGTATATAAACCCCAAGGGACCACTGGATGCTCTCCAGTTTGGTTCTCTTGGTTTCTCCCCTTGAAGACCTTGAGCCTTGCTCAATCCCCACTTTCCTTGATGGTTATGACATGTGCAACCTAGAGAGGCCTAGAGGCCAATCTTTGACGAAGTCTTCTTCGAGGTTGTTTCATCTTCTCTATTTAGTTATATTCATATTCCCATGAGATCTCATCTCGTTCTCACACTCATTACCATATGTTCTTCTTTTTATTTCTGCTTTATGCTTCCATTCTCTTCCCATGGTTATTACCATCTATGATTCTCTTGCATTCTGCCACATCTTGTGTTGGCATTATGTTCTTAATCTCCATTCCCCTATATATATAAGTAGTAGTGTACAGCATGGTCTGTGCACATTATGCCACAGTATATAAACCCCGAGGAGCCTACTTGACGTCCTCCAGTTTGGTTCTCTTGGAACTTTCCCTTGAGTTCTCATACAGTGGCTCAAATAAGTGTCCCAATGTTTGGCTATTTTGGAAAGAATTGATATTTACAAGAGATCCAAAAGGAGTTAGCTCTAACCCTTGCATGGTAATTAATAGCCCT